>JAQJVL010005580.1:0-34363 GCA_035578905.1 Stictocephala bisonia | reverse complement strand
TATTTTAAATACTTAACAAACTACAAGGGCAAGGTGGACAGACGTTGCTACTTTACATTGTTGTATAAAAACACTTATTAGTAGTGATAATTTTCAACATAATAATAATATGACGATGTAATTGAATAAATCAAAACATTTGACACGTCATAATAATAAAAAGATATTTGATAATCAACTTAATTTATTTAGAACCTTAACAGTCTGCTAAGGATGTCGGCTATGTTGGTTTTAATCCGATAAGAACAATGTTATTTGCGAATTCATATTTTTCATTATTTATTGAAAAAAAGTTGTGTGTGGGATGTCATTTAAACGTTATCATATTGCGCATAGGGTTTGCTGTTGATATTTTGAATACACATGCCCTAATTTTGAAATATAGGTGAAATAAAAACTTAAAACTAAATATTTTATATATTTTTTTACATAACTAATTTATAATTCGCAAAGCAATTCCAACGAGCAATTTCATTCTTGATCAAATGCAATTTTTTTGAAAAAACGTTTTAAAATAACTGTTTCGACGCGTGATCGAATGTCCGGTTCGAAAATAACATTGTTCTTATGGGATTCAAACCAACATGGCTGACAGCTTCTGCAGACTCTTAAACCAAAATGATCACGAGACTAATATTGATAAGTCACTTTTAGTTTTGTTTAATAAGTGTTTAATAATAGTTTTGATTAGTAAATAAGTACCTTAAATAAATGTAACATGATTTATTTTGTCATATTAAACACATTGTAACGCGGCAAAGGAGTTTGGATTGGGAATATTGTAGAGTCCGTGGTCGGTTACCAGACTGACCTTCCAGGGGAGATTTCCCTCCATAACACCTTTTAATATGTCTGAGAATTTTCTAAGCCAAGAGGGGAGACGCAACTTGGCCTCTAAACTACACCACAGGCCTTCTGATATAATTGAAGGTCCAACATAAATATACCTTTATGTTGGGAGATATTATTTATGAAGCGTAAAAAAGATATATATTTTTGAGAGCAAAAACAATATATATTTTTTTGCTCTCAATACGTGACTTTCTACTGCTATCTAGTGGCAATACTGTGAACCAACTGAGTGTTACACAACGCTAGTGTGGCTAGGTACTTAAATGTTTTCGAGAATACCATTTTTTCGTACTAAAATAAGTATAACTTCACATTCCGAATAGAATAATGGGTTAACTATCACAGTATTTTGTTATTCTTATTTCCAATTAGTTTGTCTGACTATTGGAACAATTGCGATAGAAATTTAAATAAAAATACAAAATATCTTAAGGTGGCCGTTCCCCAAACCGCCAAGCCACCGCTGGAAAGACGACAGCCCTACATATAGTACACATACAATTTTACCGTTAGCGGGCAAAAACATGATGCTCTATTTAAACTGTACGGTTCTTGTTTATTACAATAATGAGTTATAGTGAACATAGTATGGTTATTAAAGGCACATTCTAGAGGACCATAAGATGATATTATGAGTGTTTTAATGCAAAATTATCAATAAAAGTTTACGACCATTCTTCAGTTTTGTTGTCATTCCCTTATTTTAAACTGAAACATTTTCATAAAATATGAAACACGCGATGGTAAAATAAAGAATAAGATATGTTTTATTCTATTAAAAGTAATACATTACAAAACACTTAGGAATACGTCATTTAGACAAGTGACTATGTACAACGTGATATAAATAAATAAATGTACTTGAAGATAGTTACAAAATTAGATGCGTTAAATTAGGTTGTTCACGTTTTTAGTACACTATTTACAATAGTTACTTTTCTAACTCGTACTTCCTTAACGTATTGCTGCACAAAACTTTATACCATGATATAAAACTAGTAGCATTTTCTATTTAATCAAAATACTTTACCTTCTTGCTACAATTAGTTAATTCAATGAATCCCCGACATGAGCGTGCTTACTGCTTGATGGTGTATTGAGGGAAGCTCTGACACGATGTTTCTTGTCAAGGACACATTTCGTCTGACTATCTATAAAGTATGTAAACAGTAAGAAACAAAAGTGGGATATTTCCCGTTAATTCACTACCACTACTTTTTTGTTTCCGTTAAATTACTACCACTTCATAAATATTCTGTTGCTCTAAAAACTGTTCCCCAATCATTTTTACATCCACTGTGGTATTCCTAATCCGCTAGGAATCCGATCGCTAGTCTTATCTTATCTCTTTCCAAGAACTTACACACGGAGAGCGCATTCGGCGGCAAGTCAATCATTAGATTTAACAGTATGTGATCAACTTTAGTAGCCACCTAACCTAACCATAATTGCAACAACAAAAAAGTAGTCGTAGAGAAGTAACGGAAAAAAGTTGTGATTTAACGGAAAATATCCCAAAAGGGTAAAAGACATTGTAAACAATAATAAAATCTGTGGCATTTCTATAGCTACAGCTGGTTAGTATCATCACGCGATTGGTCGTAGAAACCCACATTCTACGATTTGGTCGACTCCATCCACCGTTTGTGGTCTGGCTCCATCCACTGGTTCTCTAATTGAAACTCTTTTGCGATAAGTTGAGGTACAAATAATTACGTAGCATGTTTAGATAACGCTCACTATTCACAGTATGTTAAAAAAGGAATGGCCCTAAGGCTCGAGATGGCTGCCCATACCGTAATTCTTGGAGCATGATGTACTTTTTCATATAGCACGAGGTGGATTTTCGGAAGACCATAAACGCACATTTTGTTTATTTACAACACCCTCCGAGTGAAAATGTACCTCATCTGAGAACCAAACATTGTTAATCAATATGTCTTGATTAACAGCCCATTCTGCGAAAACCATTCGTTGAAGTTTTTTGTCAATCGTTAATTTAGGTAACACTGTAATTTTGTATGGATAAAAATGCAAATCTTTTTTTAATTCTCTGCATAGATCGCCTTGAAATGTGAAGATCTGCTGCCGTTTTTGTAGTCGGACTTGCCTGGACTCCTCACCAATGCTGTTCTGACAGCTTCAACATTCTGTGGAGTACGGACAGTGGAAGGCCGGTTGACGTTTCCTCTCTAATACTGAGCCATCACTATTAAATTTTTCATAAAGTCTACTAATAGTTTTAAATGATGGTGACCAGCGAGTTTGAAAATGAGCACGAAATCGTCTTTGTGTAAGCACCGCACTTTTTGTTTCATTAAAAAACAACACAGTCTTTATGCGTTGATCCACAGACAATCTTCCTTTGTGATCCATCTTGCAACAATAATAATAACGGAAGCGGAAACAGAGGGAGCTAATCTCCATAAACAGCTTATAGTTTTGCCAACTTACGACACAGTAATAATAGGTAACTACCTACAATATTATTACTACTGTATGTAGGTAAGTACCTATTATAATAATATGCTACCAAAACAGAATGAATAAATACTACCAAAAACAAATGTTGGATCATTTCGTGCGCCACACTGTAGTTAATAAAATAAATCAAACCAGTTGATTCACCCCAGTGACGTGAACAGCGTATCCTCGCCGTGATACCTACCGTGAGTGATCTTTAGGCCTACACAAACTTCCAAATAGGCTAGCACATCTATAAATCAAATTCCTCTCCTCGTGCACCAGCTCAGGACAACTTATCTTTTTCTTGTTGAAAAAATGCAAAAGTATCAATTTTGCATGTATGTTTTAAAAATACACTTCCGATTATCATTAAAAAGTTAATTTAAAATACAGTATACTATTTGTATTGGAAACATTTCTTTTATATTACATGCCAATAAATGTTTACCAAATTTTTATCATTTCCAAAATTAATTTTATACTAACCTTAGAACGTCTTAATATTTTTAAAAATGCATGAATAGACTAAATTTACTATAGAACTATGAAGACGCACTCACAAAAATTTTCCTTTTAGACAGTTTCAAATTGTACATATTATTTCCACCAAATTATATATACAAGTATTGTAAACTTAATAACAGCTATGAATATTTTACACATGGTGGTAATTTTAATTTGTTTATGGTTTGGGCAAACCCATAGAATAACTAGGGTGATCAGGGCTCGCTTCGCTTCGCTTACTCTTCATAACTGACCAGAGTGTTTTTTTCATGTTTAAAATACATTAGTAGTATTCAAACTGAATACATTTGCATCAAGTTAAAATAAGCAAAAAATACATTTACTTGGCCATATAATTTATTCTTTTTTAAAGAAAGGAAAATATTCAATGGCAGCTTATCTTTCTTTATATTAATGAACACATTTATGTAAAAAGGGACCACACTAATATTATTAGATATAAAAATGGATGAAAAGTTATTTTTATTCGTACGAAAACAACATGTCAGACGACGAAGAATACTTCATTGTGTGGTGTAGTAGAGTGGCCTACTTTTCTAACACCTATTAATCTCCATTCATTGCTGGTTTACAGTTTTTTACAAGAAGAAATATGACAGTAACACGAAGGACTTAACCTCATGGTACTAAATGTTGCAGTTTGAAGCTAGGGACAATGTAGGCGTGACAAAGGGGCGTCATCGGTCTATCGCTGTCGTGCGTGACGCGCGACAGTTCAAGGTCGACTCATCTTACACGTCCTCACTCACAAGGTAACTACTGTTATATCAAGGTCGACTCATCTTACACGTCTCACTCACAAGGTAACTACTGTTATATCAAGGTCGACTCATCTCACACGTCTCACTCTCAAGGTAACTACTGTTATATCAAGGTCGACTCATATCACACGTCTCCCTCACAAGTTAACTAGTGTTATATCAAGGTCGACTCATCTCACAAGTCTCACTCACAATATAACTCCTGTTAAATCAAGGTCGACTTATCTCACACGCCTCCCTCACAAGTTAACTAGTCTTAAATAAAGGTCACCTCATCTCACACGTCTCCCTCACAAGGTAACTAGTGTTATATCAAGGGTCGGCACGTCTCACTCACAAGGTAACTAACTATTGTTATATCAACATATAACTTATATCAGACCTGATATAGCACCGGATTAGGCTATCTTGTAAATCTTTTAATACTGAGATAATATTTTGCTGTATAAAATATTCTGTGATCAGTTTTTAAAAATGGCCTGTACAGTATATAAATACAGACTCCTTCAAAACTCATTCTAATGCACTCGAAGTGCATTCCATGGCTGCATACATGCCAATATTATTTCTAAAATAGTGCAGGCAACGCCTGTTGTACGGGAATCCCTATTACACCCCTCATCCCTCCAGACATTTCTTAGCCTTCGCACTAGAGTCTTCAATCCGGTTAACAGAAGTTCCGGATTTCACAGAGCCGGTTATGACGGGGCTTTACTTTTAATCTGCACTTTAATTTACTAAGACGTATAAGACAATAACACACTTAATTGCCTATTTTAAGGTGATTATGAAGGATCTTTACAGTTTACTTAGCATAACAGCTAAGACAATGTGAATAGCTTAACGAGGGATCTGAACCACGTAGTATGTATGTGGTGTTGATTCCTTCTTTTCCCAACGTTACAGATATAATTTTAAAATATGTATGGCAGCTAAATGCTCCTTTTTCATATATTTGTTAAGTTTAATCAACAGTTTCAATTAATAAACCAATAAATTATTATCGGCATTTAATTTCAGGTTTTAAAACTATAAATCTATTTCAGATAAGTGTACTATTCATGGAGTGAGCATTACTAAACAGATTAACAGTTTTGAAAAGCATATTGCAAAACTAATTCCTGATTCAATAATTTGTTATAGTAAATAATTATGTTCTTGAAATTCTTATAACTCTAAAAATTTACTAAACCATACAGCTCTAACAAGTAAAATAATCAGTAAGAAGAGCACCGAAATACTGTCAAAAATAAAATTAAGTCATACACCTACTGTATTCTAAAAGTAGATATAGCCCTCTGCGGCTCATTCACAGCGTTACACACGTAAACACTTGTAGCCACCCATCCTTGCTACAGACGTCTCTTGGTGGCCTACATATCCACTTCCAATAGACGACATGCTCTGTGCTGGCCATCCGACTGTGATATGGATGAAATATACCAAATGGTAGGAGGGTTCAGGTTCAGGGAAGCCTGGAACACTATATAAATAACGAAAAAAGAAGAAGAAGAAGAAGAAGAAGAAAAAAAGAAACGAAAAAATGATAAATAATTCCGATACAACTGAAAAAATGGATAGAACGTATCGCAGTTAATATAAAAATGGCTCTCTCAATACATATGTATATTTCTACGTTAGAATCGGCCATAACATGATCTAAAATCTGAATTGTATGTGTAACGGTAACGAAATGTCATATTGGAGAAAAAATATGGATGCTACTGGGCCATGGCAGAAATGAATAAATAAGAAGAAGAATATAGAATTAAAGATGCAATAATAGGAAAACAACTAAAGTGCTATTTAAATCTGCAAATAATATTCCCACTAGAAGTGTAGAAATCATAGCTAGTGGAAAAAAATAAAAATAGGCCAGCTGAGAAACTGGTATGACAGACAGAGAAAGAAATTGATAAAAGAAATCTCCTTGCAACTGGTAGGATAAAAAGAATTGAGCATTTGATTCGAGAAGTGGATGTAAAAAGGAAACACTTCAAAAACTCTTTGGCAGTGTAACACATGGCCCTTTTCTAACTCTTATAAATTCGTCTATTAAAAAAAAAAAAACTAAATAAAACTATGTTAAGAATAAACTATACAAAATTTGTATATGCAGGTGAGATTTAATGAATAAGCCTACAACCATTTTTTTTTTTAAAATATTTACCTCCTGAAAATGTGTTTTTTTCTTTTATCCCTTTCCCCAACTGCCAACCGCTGGGGAACTCGACAGCACTTTAGTAGATATACAGTCTTACTGTCAGCTGGCCAAAACATGCTATTTCAACTGAACGGTTCGAGTTTGTAATTATAATGAGTTCCAAGAGAATTCGTTAAATTATTAAAGATCCATATTAGTGGGCCATAAATTGATATTATTGGTTTTTTTTAATTTGAAATCGTAAAAAATTCATTTACATTTTCATACATTTAACTGTAAACAATTATAAAATACTAAACTAAAATAAAAAACAACTTATGTTCAGTTCTTACTTCAAGTGTTACGATACGATCATTGTTATTGACCGAATCTTTGAAATATATAAAGCTATTTTGTACTATTTTTCGTGAAGTGAAACGGCCCCCTTAAACCTCTTCTGTAACTAAGACTTGACTATTTTATAAGATGGACTATAACAAAAAATTAATGGATTGTTTTTTTTTTTTTTTTTTTTTTGTTCTTCACTCAAAAGTCTTTTTTTTTTTAAATGTGTCCGTTTCAAAATGGTAGACAGGTGTACTTTGTACTGGCTAACACGAGTATCGATCAGTCCAGCTGGCCCTGCCACTTGCAACAGCTGTTTCATTGTTGTGGTTGTGTTCAATGGCGCAGTTCGAGTTTGTTGACGCAATTCAACACAAGTACCTGAAAGAAGAAGTTGAGCTGGAAGATAAGCTTAAGGCTATGTGAGTACTTAATTAAGCAGTTAAAAATATCAATTACAGAATACGTTCCAGGGTAGGTCTATAACATAATTATCACTTAAAACAACTAACTGCGATTTGCTCTACTTATATTAAATTCATTTATTTAGATTTTGTAAATAACAAGTATTAACCGCAACAATATTGAACATAGAGTTTACTCCCGATCTAAAATCACTTGGTTAGATTTATAAATGTTATAATTAAATTGTATATAAAACTAAACAATATGGGAGCCTTATAGTAGATGTAAGAGAACACCCCGTATTTTTAGTTTATGAAAAGTGAATATTGATTTGTAATCTTATTGACGATATGATTAATTACTGTGACAGCTTCAACTCGACGATGTATTGTGAAGACCATACAAGTTTGTTAGGGGGATGTGTGTTCTTTGTTCCAATGTACTGTGCAGGCTACATGTAATAAGTATAGGGAGTTAGATAAAGGATGAACTAATATGGTTCAAGGGTAAAAAAAAAAGTATTAATTTATATTCGTAATATATTTTATTAATGGTGTTATATAGTTTTTATAGTTTAAAACCCACATTTGTTCAATAATTGTAGCTCTCTCTTTCAAAATGACAGTCCACCGTTCCTAACTTGAGGTTTTAGCCTCAATCACGGATACCCTTTCTGAAGATCTACCTGGGTGATTACGTTGGAATAAAATTATATAGTAGTAGGCCTGCGTATAATACACAAACGGGGATCGTTAACGGCACGGAAAACAGAACCGTGGGTTTCTATTTCAGGGATTCGGTCCGTAAATGACGATCCTATCGCGACACTTGAAGTGTCATTTGATAGGTGAAGAACTGTTGCAGCGGACCACAATATGATTGGTGTAAAAAATGTAGTATTTTAATAATTTTATTCACAGTTAAGTATGTGAAACTTAAAATGCAATTCTAGATAATTTTAAAATTAAAAAAATATATATATATGAACGTAATCATAGACTGGGCACTTAATAGTCATACAGTCCTTCGCAATAACTATATTAATAATAACCACGAATCGCAAATTGAAATAAAGCAGCATTTTTGACCTAACCTATTTATCATGGAGCATCACATTCATTCAAAATCCATATAGGCCCATATCTTTACTATCGGTATTTTAAGAATAAATAAATAAAATTATATACAATAAGGCAGGATTTGTTCAAGGTCGCTCTACTCTAGACCAAATATTTGCCATAAAACAATCTCTCTCTAAATATTGGGAGTTTAAATAAGGATGTTCACCTATTATTTATAGATTTTCAAAAAGCGTATGACAGCATAAATAGGATGAAAATGTATGAAAAAAATGCAAATGTTTGGCATCCCAGATAAGCTTATAAAATTGACACAAATATGTATTGATAAATCAAGATGTAAAGTGAAGGTAAATGGAGAATATACAGAGGACTTTGAATTTAATACAGGAGTTCGTCAAGGTGATGGGATATCCCCTCTACTCTTTAACCTAGTCTTAGAAGATGCACTCAGGAAGACAAAAGATTTAAGAGCTGGGATCTATGTTGGATCAAAAGTAAATGTATTAGTTTTTGCGGATGACGTTGCTCTTCTTGCTGAAAGTAGAACAGATCTGGAAAATTTAGCAAAAGTGCTCATTCAAGAAACCAGAAAGGTGGGATTAGAAATAAACCAGGATAAAGACAAAATATATGCATATAACCAGAAGACAGGGAATGAATAGAATACAAAATATTAAAGTGGACAAGTGGGGAATTTGAAAAAGTCGAAGAGTTTAAATACCTTGGCATAAAGCTAGCACAAAACATAAAAGAGGAAAACGAAATTCAAAATAGACTAGTCTTAGCCTCTAAGACCTATTGGGCAGTAGAGAAATTACTTAAATCCAAAATATTGTCTAGGAAAACTAAGATCAAAATCTACCATACACTAGTCCTCCCTGTGTTACTATATGGAGCTGAAACATGGTCACTGACAAAGGAATATGAGAAGAAGCTTATTGTATTTGAAAATAGAGTATTAAGAAAAGTGTTTGGTCCAGTATGCGAAAGAGATGTATGGAGAATAAGAAAGAACAGAGAATTAAGAGAAATATACACTCACCCAGATATAGTAGCATTAGTGAAAAGTAGAAGACTAAGGTGGGCTGGACATGTGTGGAGGCGAGAAAATACCTCCATTATTAATTATATTGAACGATCGAACCCAGACGGTAGAAGACCCCTTAGCAGGCCAAGACTTAGATGGAGAGATCAGGTCCTCAAAGATATTTACAAATTGGGAACTACACCTGAGGCAGCAAAGAACAGAGCAGAATAGAGAGGCATTGTTGGCGAGGCCAAAAACCAACTGGGGTTTCAATGGCCAAGGAGGTAAGGTAATATACAATAAGCTCGGTTCGGTAGTGTGTGGCGAGCTTTAAACTGTATATCTACTATTGGGTTATTGACTTTCCAACGGTGCATTTACAGTCGAAAACGGCTAACTTAAGAAATAAAAACCAAACACTTTTAAGCGCTACAATTTAAAATCCAAGTACACAGTGATTTTAAGAGATTTAAAGTTTGAAGTTGGAAGAATTCCATAAAATAAAATTTAGACACTATTTACAAACAAACTTCTTTAGCCAAACACAAATAATTAGCAATTTTGATTAGTAACAGGCTACATTGAAGAAGTTTGAACGTTTTTTTTTTTTACGCCAATTGAATTTTTTCAACCTTGCCTTTAACCAATCAAGCTAAATTTTAGTTGAACCTCCCGGGATTTGAACCCGTGACACTCTGCATTGAAGTCAAGAGTATTGGCCACTTGGCTAGGAAGGAGCCAAAATCTAATGTTCTACCACAGAATAAATTCTGTAGTTCTAACACTATTACTGTAGCGAATTAGGTAATTCAGCTTCTCTAAGCATTAGTTATACTAATTTTAAATATATTTTTCATTTTGGTATTAATATCCGTGCCAGTAATTTTTGTTAGTTTGTGTGGCCCGCAACCACAGCTAGTTTAAACTGCATTACATTTCATGGGACTACACTAGCACTCTATAATGAACCACAATTCGACTGAAAAATTGAGTCACAAAATTTAATATGGGATCAGATATCTATCTGTGTGCTTATAAAATCTATGTTCTTAAAAAATCAATAGTTCAATTAAATAAATATCAAAGCTAGCCGGTTGTGTTTATGCCGATTTTTCAATAAATAGTTTTTTTTTCAATATCCCGTAAGGAATTTACCAATCACAATTCTATAAATACGCTCCAGACCTGTTTTGTTTTGTCTTTGTAATTCACATACAGTAGAGTAGTCAGATTATATTGTTATCGAATACTAAATAACATGAAAAAGAAGATTGAATAAAACAACAGATATCAAGCGAGTCAATTCTTTATTTTTATTTATTTCATTTATTTGAGTACAAAATCTAGGCCTCACCAAGTTATGCAAAACTTGTCAGTGAGGTCCTATGGTAAAAAAAAGAAAAGAAAAACTTAATACAGAAAATACATGTTTTTTCTATTTTAATTTTTTTTACAGTAATTATCAACATTGTGCGGTTTAGGGCAGGCGCCTATCTTTAAATATAAATATTGCAGCTTATTATTATTTTACTAACTAGTGTTACAAAGCAAAAGTTAATACAATAACTCTGTAATGTGTCTGCAACAGAAACACTCGGAGATAACGAGTGATTTAATACATTTAAATACAGAAATATCAATTGAGTGCCGTCGACCCGTATGCCCCATAGAGTAGGTATATTAAAATACAGTTTATTTCTACTTTGTGTCTGTGCCCTGGCAAATAAGTCAGACATGTTGGGAGACAGATATAACAATCGGATTTGCTGTAAGAACTGCTTGCTTTAAAAAATTTTGGCGAGGGTGTCCTTAATAATGTTGATAAGAATTATTTTGTAAATGACTTAAATTTCTCCAATTGAAAGATATATTGAAATATCATAATTTACAGGAAATACAAAAAAGAAATAGTCCTTTTATAGGTTATGTTGTTTTGTGGATATTAAACTGTGTTTTGATACATTAGATAATTTGAATATTGAATGGTTTTCATATTTATAAACTGTTATCAACGTTATTGAGGTCGTCTCCGAAACCGCCAAATCACCGCTGGGAAGTCGGCAGTCCTATAGCTGTTTTTTACATTCATAATGCAATAAAGTTTTACATAGTCTATTTATCCGTGAAAAGTATAATTTAAATTTTGTATAAACCAACTTATGGTCCAGAATAATAAGTATTCACCTTTCAAATAACACTTAAAGTGTTACGATCAATCACGTATTACGAACTGAATCGTTTAAATAGAAACCCGTGCTTTTGGCGTTTTTCACGAAGGGATACGACCACTTTAGAACAGTAGTTGTTGTCTAGTTAATTAAGATTCGTTATTCTATTTGACATTGATTACTAGCAGAAGACAAAAAACTGAAAACTCTAGAGACTGAACCAGCAGTTTGCTGTACTTTTTTGTTCTAGTTGTTCCATCATGGACTTTTCTAGATTCTAGTTTAGGAAAGTAGTTCATTCCAGTGGAAGTCCTCAAGTTCCTGGAAGCACTTTGTATATATAATGTGGTACAATGAGTTCAAACCATAGCACTTTATACTTTGCTTTGTAAACATTGTGTTGGAATAAAATTAAGTGTTACATATTAGTGAAGTGTTTTAACATTTATTGCCCATTATGACATAGAGACTGTTGTTAGACTAGTCGTAGCTTCTGTGACACAGAGACTGTTGTTAGACTAGTCGCAGCTTCTGTGACACAGAGACTGTTGTTAGACTAGTCGCAGCTTCTGTGACAGAGATTGTTGTTAGACTAGTCGCAGTTTCTGTGACAGAGACTGTTGTTAGACTAGTCGTAGCCTTCTGTGATACAGAGACCGTTGTTAGACTAGTCGCAGCTTCTATGACACAGAGACTGTTGTTAGACTAGTCGTAGCTTCTGTGACACAGAGACCGTTGTTAGACTAGTCGCAGCTTCTATGACATAGAGACTGTTGTTAGACTAGTTGCAGCTTCTATGACATAGAGACTGTTGTTAGACTAGTCGCAGCTTCTGTGACACAGAGACTGTTGTTAGACTGGTCGCAGCTTCTGTGACACAGAGAGTGTTGTTAGACTAGTCGCAGCAGCTTCTGTGACACAGAGACTGCTGTTAGACTAATCGCAGCTTCTGTGACATAACACAGTTGTCCTGAGTTGTAGGACGGCATAGTTATATTGGATTTAAAGTTGTCTAATATTTTAGAATTCTATCATATATTATGCCAGTATACATCCAAAGTACTGAGTTTGAATATCATATTTCTATTCGACTTGCACTAGACGATAGCTCAGTAATTCGAAAGCACAGGTGACGCGAAGAAGCCATTTTTTGCTCCACACTGATTGCAATCCTTTGCTGTTACATACATAGTCATTTTCTTCAAATCTTCGTGGAGGTTAATTACTGTAGTCATTAGAGTTTTTATAGTGAAGTATATTTTTAGGAAAGAAATTCAATTTCAGAAAAATTTACTAATATTTAATAAAGACACAGAAGGGTACTTTTTTATGGAGGGGCGATCTCCTTTTTCCTTACTGTGGCCAATCCTCATAGACTATTGGTTTGTGCAGGGAACTTATTCAGACAGAGTAAGTTCAGTGCAAGGTGAATATTAATGATAAAGAGTTCAAAGTCAATTCCAGGAATTCGAACCTGTGCACTCTCTAACTCAGACTCAAAGTCGCTCGGCCACCGACTCTCTCTAATCTAAATTAATTAGTAAAATTAAGACAGACTAATTAGGAAACTTCAGATTTCATTACTCAATAAAGTACAGTAATATAATTTTCTTAATAATGTTTCCAGGACCATAGACAGAACATAGGATGTTGATCATGTTTATTCAGAATTTAAAGAAGATCTACTGTCTCATTTAGATTTGGGAAAATTGACTTTGTAGTTGTCCAACTAAGAAAGAGAAAAACAATCTGAATTTCTTTATTTTGCACTCTATGTGAGATGGTGTGAGTTTATTGTTTTGTTTTTAAATAACTCTATTTAAGGAATGTTTGTTAGTAATAATCATTCTTTAATTGCAACATTCCTACATACTAGTACAAAGTTAGATGATACTGGTGCATCGTGCATCGTCAAAACATAAATAAAGTAAAGAAAAAAGAAATACAATAAATGAAACAGGCTATAAATAAATAAAATTAATAACAAAGTGTTTTGTTGTTTTATCATTTTAACCATCCTCATTTGATCTTTTCCCTGAAAAAAGGCCACTTTCTTTCTATTGACTTAAGGTGGCCATATCCCAGTCAAGCCCGGTGTTAAGTCAATAACCCAATAATACCGTTAGAGGGCCAACTTGTTTTCAAGTGTATGGTTCGTTCTTATTATTATAATGAGTTATAGTGAACACTGTTCGATTATTAAAAGTCCAATCTTGTGGACCGTAATTTTTTTTAAATTTAAAATCATCATAAATTACGTTTAAAGTTTCTAATATTTTACAGACAAAATGTAAAAGAATGCTGACGCATGCAGGGGTGTCCCCTAGTGTCATTTCAATATTTAGCAACATTGAATTTAAGACGACTGGATAATGAATAACAAAAGAACATATTCATTTTATATTCAATTTATACAGACTGTTACACAAATTTTTTATTTTGTAGTCTTTACTTGCCTTATTTATTTTCCAGTCGAGAAAAGTACATTTCTTCAGAAGATAAAGAAAAGGCTAAAAGAGGCAGTAATAAGATTGATAGTCAAAGCAAAAAAGCTGCAAAAAGGAATAAAGCTTTACTAAAGGTTAGTATTTCATTTTTAATCTTTGTTTTCAGTTTGTAATTAATTATAGTACATCTTCTTAATTATAGTACACACTAATATATGGACTCACCTGCGGAATGGTGAAGTTAAGTAGGAAGGCCATTATAAGAAAATATATAAAATTTCTGAATCACATTCCTTTAGCTGCCCCTCAAACTCAAACTATTTTCTATAGAAATGACTAACAAAATTACTTAAGTATTCAGCTATTTAGAAAGAAAGGCTTCTATCAGTATCAGCAGTGCCTTATTCCAGTGAATACACAGCTATTTGAGAGGATGCAATTTATGTTTGAGTTATCATATTTTAAATCTTGAAGTGTATTTGTGATTGACTAATCAAGACCCTTAAAATTATATGTTACAAGACTACAAGTCCTTTTTCAATATGTTGAGTTAACCCCCCCTTTTTCTTTGAGGGCCAAACATTTTAAAACTATCATTATTATTGTAGTCCCTTGTATCTAGGAAGATTAGCTCAAACAGATTTCACATATCTTAAATAACAAAAAAGTTAAAGGGGGAGTGCAACTTACTTTTCAATCACCCTGTACGCCCTATATACAGGGTGTCCCAGACCACCCGTCCGGTAAGTATAGCGAGAGAATGGTTAGGTCTAGTGGCGTAAAACAAAATGCTTTTCCACTATATTGCATATGGGCAATCCGTTGAAAGTATTTTCGTCAACATTTAAGTAAAGTTTATTAAAAAAACTGAGGTTCATGGGTTCAAATCTCAAAACTCTTAAATAGGAACCTAGAACAAATAATACACCATTTTAAAGGTCTTGTTAAAAGAAACTGTTTGGTGAAAGAAAAATTCAATTATCTTAATGCGTTTCAAAATGGCGGCCGTTTTAAAAAAAAAAATATTAACATTAACGGAATACCCCATACTTTTCTTACCGTTTGAGTTGGGTTCGTCGCAATTACAAATCCTTACTCAAAATAACTTCAGCTTCATGCTGATATGCCACATAACCCCTTTTATCAGTATTTTGATATTAGTCCTTATTCCAAATTTAGAAATTTTTAAAATTTCTAAAAGTCAAAATTTTTAAATAGCAACATGCATCATGTTGTATATAATTTTTAAGGTTTCATTAAGACAAACAAAATTTGAATTACATCTAATTTGGTAATCTCCAATGGTTTTTGAGAAATAAGACGAAATGTGTTTTTAACATAATAGCTTTTTAATTAGCATAATACGTGTTGGTACATATACAGTACAATTAAACGTCACACAACACAAATTTATTACAATATAACCACAAAATGCACAAATATATTACAATACAAGTACAAAATGCACAAATATTATGGTGATCGATTTTGGTGAACCACGCTCACCTTCCTCAGACCAGAGGGATTCACAAAAGACTGAGGAAGGTGAGTTGTGGTTCACCGAAATCAATCACCATAATATTTGTGCATTTTGTGCTTATATTGTAATAAATTTGTGTTGTGTGACGTTTAATTGTACTGTTTAACATAACATCCCAAACATATCGGCAGGTCAAGTTGTAGTTCAAATTAAAGAGGACATTTTTTTACACTTAAAGTTTCTCTATATCTCGTTCCGTTACATTCTTACATATGAGACGCCGACACAACGTTGTGCGTATTTTAAGGCGAATATGAATGGTTTTATGAGTGTAGATGAGTGTAGTCTGGTTACTAACTGAGTTCAACTGTTCCTCAGAAAGGGCAATTTATTAATAGCCCAACAGCCAGGGCAACTAAGGGACCTACAGCTTTACGTGGAATCCGAACCACGTAGTGCTGGTCTGATTTACAGGTAACTGACAAGCCTGATGCTCAGTTATCTCCCCCCACACAACATCCGCACAATGATTACCACCCAACATGGACACCCCAGACTTCTCTAGTAGTGTCCACGCCGATAGCAACCACCAAGCGGACGTCATGTCGGTATTAAGAGGACCGAGCATACAGCCTATCGCCTACGATCTCCCAAACACTTTGTCCCCATGTAGCTGGGTTACAGCACTGCGCCACCAGTGCCGACTTACTGGTCGCGCAGTGGTATTTACAATATGGTAATTACAATATGGTGGCAAAAAAAAAAAAAACACATTTACAGTATTAAAGTTAAATTGCTCACACCAAAATTAATTAAATACAATTAGAATCAATGAAAATAAACTAGATTATGGGAAAAATTTGTTTATTTCCTGACATTTCAATGATTTAACTAACTGTTCTTAAGATTTGCTATGTAGGTCACCAAATTTACACATAAATGAAAACATTATTAGTAACAGCATTTAAAATACAAAAAGTAAATTCTTAATTAGGTGTCTGTTAACAAAATTCCTATAAATTTTCAAAGTGCCCCCCTTGATTCTGTAAGTAAAGATTAATTCTGTTATCAAATGCACCCTCAGCAAGAATAACTTCTCTATAAATGCACGTCACAGCATTTCTGATTTTGACCATTATATCTTCTCTTGTTGTTGGCCTAATGTGATAAACAATGTCCCTTTAATCTTCCTACTGTCAAATCTGAAGATCTAGCAGGGCATTGTACTGTACCTCCTCCAGGGAGAGCCCTATCCATTTTTAAGGAAACATGTGATCCAGTGTGTTTCTCACATTGATAGAAAAGTGTGGAGGTGCACTGTCTTGCATTAGCCACATCCTTTGCCTTGTTTCTTGAGGGATAACTCGTAGTAAGTTGGGAAGTTCATTCAAAATGAAATTATTATACCGTTCCCCATTCAATGTTTCATTAAAAAAGTAAGGTACAACAATCCTATCACCAAGAACACCACACCAAGTGTTTAAACTCCAGTACCATTGATGGTTCACCTCTCGCATCCAGTGTGGGTTCTCTGTAGACCAATATCTCATATTGTGTCGATTTACCTCACCAGTATTTCTAAATGAAGCCTTGTCACACCATAGAACGTGTTGGAAAAATTTACGATCTTCTAGAAGTTTTTCTCTTGACCAGTTACAAAAATTCACACTGTGTTGTAAATCTTGGTGTTCAAGTTCTTGGTGCAGAGACATTCGAAAGGGATGGAATTTTTCATCTTGAAGGATGCAACTTGTTGCTGAATCAGAGCCAAGCTGTCTCGTAGACTCATGTGGGTTATTGTAGACAGCAGCTAAAATATCTGGAGCTTTTTCATCTCTAACTACCTGGGTAACTGTTTGTTTTTTATTATTATCAGGTTGGACATGACCTGTGTCTCTAATTCGGTCAGCGAGTCTTTGAAACACTTTTCTTGATTAGTGAATAGTATTTGGATAGCGTTCCTCGTACAATCTAGCAGCAGCAGAATAATACGAAAACACTCATCCAATATCATTAACATATAAAATGCTTCTTCGTTGGTGTAAGCCATTTCATAGCCTTCAGTAAAACGAAGCAGTAAAAAAATAGACACTAGTTATAGATGAAAAAAATGTAATGTTTTAAAACAATATAAAAACTAAAATTCAATTAATATAAGTAAAATCGTGAAATTAATCATTGTGTTTGAAAGAACAGTATCGTACCAAGATTGGCTTAACTATTTATTTAAGTAAACATAAAACACATCTTTTATTGTTGACAATAAACAGCTGATTTATATCCTTGATCATTAAAGGTCAAAGATCTTCTAAATAAATACATTTATTGAAAATATTATAAATTAACTGAATAGGTTATCGTATTATTAATTAGAGATGTATTATTTATTTTATATTATTTACAAAATGAAATATTTTTACTGTTTTATGAGTTTTTCTGTCACTATAAAATTATTAAGTATGTATGTGGAAAACAATAAATACAACAGTCAGCTTTTTATAATTTCTAAGAAATTTGTTAAAATATGTTAAAGGCCGTACTGACCTCTCTGTCATTCCTTGTCTCACTCTAAGCTGCCACGCCAATACAGCGAAATTAGAAAAACGTAGTATGACTTTTGAACATTGCCTTTTTCGCTTGTTATACAGTAGATGTGTATTCATTGGCATTTCATACTGCAGCCATTAAATTTCATAACAACACCTATTGAAAAGGTGACCAATTTTTCTGCCTACAACAAACCTTACCCTATAAGCAATTCAACCTTGATTGATGTTATTGTACTTTTTGGCAATTATATATTTGTAAAATCTTCCAATATATTGGGGCTAATAGTTGAGAAAAATAATAAAATTAGAATAATTTGATTTGATATAAAATGAGTACGATTTAAAGTGTTTTAACAAAAATTGCAACAATTAACACAGCAAACCTTATGTGTTAATATATAAATCGGTTTTAATATTAATATGATTTAAAACCCATCATTATTACTCAATAACAAATTATTCTAATTTCAATCTAAATATTTGTCTCTATCATAATGATTAATAATTTTAAAATTTAACAAAATCTAAAATTTACTTAAGCACAGTTTTAATATTCATACAAAGATATATTTTAATATAGTATATCTTTCACAAATTAAACTTTTGAACATAATTGGCTTAAATAATAACAGTTCTTAACATACTGCTAAGATTCTTAACTTTCTGCTAATAATAAAAAATATAAATCACTTTCAATTGGCAGTGGCAGATTTAACCAAATTATTTCTAATTACAAAAACTCAATGTGATGTAAATCGTAAATAGGTGTACAGCTCACGTTGATTGATGTGACATCATATACTTTATTGATCAGCACAGACCATCACATGAGTCATGCTAGAGGGCTGATGGCTTACAACTCTCAGGCTGATTAAGGTTCTAATATAAGTTGGACACATGAACCACATTACTATCGGACATAACTACGTAGATCTTTGAGCTTAATGATAATAATTAAATTGACTTCAACATTTAAAAACATTAATACAGATTATAATAAATTTGGAAATTATCTAAACCGCTATTTCCATCACTAGTGGTTAGCATGTATTGAAAAAATACTTATTAAAAAGATATATATATATATATTATATATATTACTAGCTGAACCTGGCGGACGTTGTCTCGCCTTTCATTTTTCATTGACATACCAAAATAATGCAATAAAAAGAATTATAGAAAAAACCATTATTTATTAAATGAGTGCAAGCGGGTAAACAATATTTTTGGTCTTCTTATTTGGTGTATAAATGTAAAGGTTTTTTGGTGAGCCTACTCTCGAGCAAGCGACGTAGAGCTGTCCATCGTGAAAAACATGGATTACTTAAATTTATTGCGGCAACGCGCAATTACTGTCCTTGAGATTTATTAATAGTTATTGCGAAAGCAAGTCGCACAGGAAATAATTATTTATTTTTTATTTTCACGTTTCACCACATGTTTTAATTACCGACGAAAAAAGGTTAACACCAAATACAGATCACCTGATCAAGTAAGTAGTGAATATCTGAGGGTTTTAGACTCAGTAGTAGTGAATAAGCCCAGGAAATAGACTCACTTTGACCTTTGGACTTTCAAGATGGCGGCGGTCATGTGACCGGATCCAAGATGGCGACCGGAACCGGATCCAAGATGGCGACCGGAACCGGATCCAAGATGGCCGCCGGAAACGGAAGCAGTGGTACCAACCCCCGTGGGAATTTTCCCTCCTAAAATTTCCCTCCAAATTCCCAAATTTTCCCTCACATTTCCCACATCATACTATATAAAATGTACTTTTAAAACTTCCATTATTTCCGTCGGCTACCTTCGTACGCTCTTAGCCTATGATGCACGCGTCGTCTGCTGGTCCGGCGCGCATGCGCGTTGTTACTCTACTCATATATACACTATAACAAACGTAATATTTCATATATACACTATAACAAATGCATTATGGCTGACGTGATCACAGCGCACCTAGCGGCAACACCGACCCAACCACAGCGCCCCTAGCGGGCAACGTCAATCGGAGCGGACCTGGTGGCATCAGCTGTGCGCGGGTGACGCATGCGCATGGACTTGCTACTCTGTGGCAATATACACCATAACAAAGCGCGCATGCGCGGGAACTTGCTACTCTACTCATATATACACTATAACAAATGTTGATTGCTCTCTGTGCAAATGCGCACCTGGTAGCAATACTAAGCGCATGCTTTCGGAAACATGGCGCCTTCGGAAGGGAAGTCCCCCCCCCCCTCTTCTCAAATTTCCCCCAAATTCCTTCGTTATACTATATAAAATACACTCTTAACCTTTTCCCCGTTATACTATATAAAATGCGTTCGTGTACTTCCGACGACTACCTTCGTACACTCTTCACCCCTCACCTACAGGTCTGGCGCGCATGCGCACCCATATGCTACGCTCTGATTGGATTGTCCCTTCTTCTCATTTTGAAAAACAGTACTACACAGGATGACGTAATCGGAGTTTCAAGTCTGGACAGGCGCGTGACCCAAATACTACGTTCTGATTGGTTGCCCCCTCCCCCTCCCCCCTCAATCCCTATATAAACGACCAACACATTCAATCCGTCTCACTTCTGCTCTTGCGCTCGTACTGATCAGACGTGTCTTCACTTTGCTCCTACTCACGTAATTCTTGTAATTTTGGACACTGTTCTCTGTACGGTATTTCAAAGTAATAATCAATATTTACCACCCTTTGTTTTTCTTCCGATTTAATTTTGTTTAAAAGATTGAATCCTTTTCCATATACGACAACCTCGTCACCATTTCCCGTAGGTTCGATACATCCGATCCTGATCTCCTTACCGTTCTAACGGAACATAAAAACAAAATCATGGTCGAAATAAATAACCACCTAAACAGGCTCGGGGGAGATAAATGGTATATCGCAGTCCAGATTAAATTTTCCAAAACAATAAACAACGAAGAAATCACAACAACACCCTTCTTTCACGGCAAAACCCGTCCTTTGCTACCTTCTGATTCTCTAGATGTACAATACTCTGAGGCTACAGACAAAATTTTAGAAAGCGTGGCTAAGTGGGTAAGTCAAGGTAGTGGGTGGGTAATTGAAAATGTTTTACGGCTCGATTTGTTTATTGTAAAATTTCAACCCTTGTATGCCTCTTCTTTCATACCCACCCCGAAAAACATTTCTCACCCCACTAAAGGAATTATAAATATTAAGAACGACGATCAAAAATGTTTCCTATACTCTGTACTTGCCCAATTGTACCCTGACCGAAATAGACGCGTAAGTTATTACAAAAAACTTGAAAATGCATTAAACATGTCTGGGATTAGCTATCCTGTCAAAATTACCGATTTAGACAAATTTGAAAAATTGAACCCCGCTTTATCTGTAAATGTATTTGGATTTGAAAAAGATGAAATTTATCCTTTACGTATAACCAAAGAAAAATTTAGAGCTCACCACATCAACTTGTTACTACTGACTACTGACACTACCTCCCACTACTGTTTAATCACTGACATGTCACGACTGCTATCTCACTTGACTAAACACAAAAATGCATCTTACTACTGTGACTTCTGCCTACACAGATTTTCTAACCAAGACTTACTTACTAACCACTTACCTTTGTGTTCACCACACGGTGCACAAAAGACTAGACTACCAAATGATGACGAAAAATACATGTCCTTTAAAAACTACACTCTAACTCATAAAGTTCCCTTCACAATATATTGCGACTTTGAGTCCTTTGTCGTACCTATCTCTACTTCAATTAACGACCCTTCTACTTCACACACCACCAACACTGCCCATCACGTCCCCTCTGGTTTTTGCTATGTAATCATTGACAGTAATGGCAAACCAGTAAAACAACCTAAAGTCTATAGCGGCCCCGACGTTGTAGATACTTTTCTAAATTGTTTGATTGAGGAGTCTAAAGAGCTCTTACCAATTATTCATAAAAACATTCCTATTAATATGTCTCCACAAGACAAAATTATTTTCCAAAATGCTACCATCTGTCACCTTTGTCAAAAACCTTTAGACGGAGACAAAGTGGCCAACCATAATCACCTAATGGGGCAGTTCTTGGAACCCGCCCACAATTCATGCAATCTAAATTATAAAGTTCCCAATCACATTCCAGTATTTTTCCATAACCTCAGAGGTTATGACTGCCACCACTTGATCCAAGGGTTAGGTAAATTCAAAAAAGAAAAACTGTCATGTATCGCTACAACCAGTGAGCGGTACATTTCAGTCACCCTTGAATCTTTACGATTTTTGGACTCACTACAATTCCTTAACGCTTCTTTGGACACACTCGTGTCCAACTTAGTTTCTGACGACGGGGCATCAAAATTCAAAATTTTAGGGCAGTGTATGACTAATACTGACTTACTACTACGAAAAGGTGTCTTTCCCTATACGTACATGACAGACGAATCAAAATTTAACGATACTGAACTTCCTCCCAAGGAGGCGTTCTACAATGACCTGACCAAAACACATATTTCAGACGATGACTATACCCATGTCCAAACTGTATGGTCAACCTTTGGTATGACTTCAATGAAACATTATCACGACTTGTACCTACTGACTGACGTGTTATTACTTGCCGACGTCTTTGAAAATTTTAGGACGACAAGTATGACTTACTACGGGATTGACCCATGTAACGTCTACTCTGCCCCCGGACTAGCATGGAACTCCATGCTGAAAATGACTGACGTAAAACTCGAACTACTTACAGACATTGACCAGCACCTCTTTGTCGAGTCTGGGATCCGGGGCGGTGTCTCCATGATACCCAACCGGTACGCCCAGGCCAACAACCCTTACTTACCCAACTTTGACAACACAAAACCCACCAACTACCTCCTTTATCTTGATTGTAACAACCTTTACGGAACCAGTTTATCCGATAGACTTCCAGAGTCTGATTTCAAATGGATCGACCCACAGGACATTGACATTACAAAAGTACCCGACGACTCCGACACCGGTTACATTTTAGAAGTTGACTTACACTACCCAGACCATTTACACGACTTACATTCCGACTTCCCACTAGCACCCGAACGAAAAATGGTGACAGACGACATGCTTTCCCCATACTGTAAGGACCTACTTCATGAACTCGACTATAAACCTCCAAAGACTGAAAAATTACTAACCACACTGTGTGACAAAACCAAGTACGTTGTACACTACAAGACTCTAAAACTTTACTTACAACTTGGACTTGTACTGACCAAAATTCACAGAGCTCTAAGTTTTAAACAGTCTGCCTGGTTAGCCTCATTTATCAATTTTAATACAGAGAAAAGAAAATGTGCCAAAAATAATTTTGAAAAAGATTTTTTTAAATTAATGAACAACGCTACGTACGGGAAATCATTGGAAAATGTTAGGTCGCGTATTGATTTTAAACTAGTAAATAACGAAAAACAATTGGTCAAATGGACAGCTAGTCCCAGACTTAAAACATTTTTCGCATACAATAAAGATATCGTGGGATTGGCTTTAAAAAAACAAACAATTTTCCTAAACAGACCCATTTATGTTGGATTTACAGTATTGGAAATTTCAAAATCAATAATGTACAACTTTCACTACAACTGGGCAATTGCAAAGTATGGGAAAAACATAAAACTTTGTATGACTGACACAGACTCACTATTCTACAACGTATATACTCCCGACGTTTACACAGATATGAAAAACGAATTACACCTTTTTGACACGTCCGACTATCCACCTAGCCACCAATGTTACAGTGATGTAAACAAAAAAGCGTTAGAAAAATTTAAAGATGAACTAAACTCAAATCCGGCTAGGGAAATAATTGGCTTGAGAGCGAAATGCTACTCCGTTCTAAATTCTAATCTAGAGGAAAAGAAGGTAGCCAAAGGTGTCCCCCGAGTCGCGATAAAAAACAATTAAAACACGAAATGTACAAAGACTGTTTGCTTAATCATTTGACAAAAACAACATCCGCTCTAAACATCCGTAGTGAAAAACATAAAATTTACACACAACACATTTCAAAATTATCACTTTCCCCCTTTGACGACAAACGCTACATCTTGGAAAACGGCATAGATACTTTGGCCTACGGACACCATTTAATTAGTAAAAAACGAGCTTTAGAACACGATCATGATTACACAACTAAAAAACCAAAACTAAAATAAAAACGTACCTTACAAAACTCATCTTGATGTAAGTCGTCCTCCGCAATTGCTATCCTCTCCATGACTGACTACCACTCCCTATCCCCCACCACATCCATCCTTATCGCACTAATGGCATCGATCCCACTACATCGGAACTTTGTAAAAATATTGAACAGTTTTTTTTATATATGAAGATTTGTACATAACTTATCCGTAAATTTGTAATATTTGTAAATATTTGTAAATAACCGGGTCCTTTAGCAGTTTCAATGTACATGCAAAGTCTACGAGTAATACTTTGAGCAGTACCACACTGTTACAGGTTACTAACATGTCCGTAGAAACACAATTTTACGACATTGGATGGGCTCAACCCGTCCGTAGTGCAATATAAAAACCTCGTACTGGGCGGACCTTCTTCTTGATTACGGTAACTCCTACGCCAGGTAAGTAATGTTAAGTTAGTTTTAAGTAAACTCTTTTACCGTCAACCTTTAAAAAACAATCTGTAAAGTAAATTCTGTTATAATATGGACACTTTTGTGAGTTTACATAACTACAATTTATTAACGGATATCTCCAGCTCTGTGTGAATTTCTATAGAATACCGTACCATCAAGGTGAGGGCGGCCCAAATTTAATAAAAAATCGCCCGACTGTTCTCTAAGGCAGCTGTAAAACGCGTAAGACCTGAGGCGGTCCTGCAACTTGGGGCTGGACTAATCCCCGTAAGACCTTGAGTCGCAGTCCGGGCCCTCGTAAAGTACATGTATGATTGAATGTTACACTCTATGGCTGAACAGTATCCATAGGTCCAGTGTGTGAGGGAGAGTAACCTACAAAAAAAAGAAAAAAACACAAAAACCTACTGTAAAAACAGAATCAAAAGTAATAAAAACAAATTTATAAATAAAAACCTAAAGAACTACTCATCCACCATAAAAACACTATTGCTTCATATAATCATGTTATTTTAAAACATGATTATATGAAGCAATAGTGTTTTAAAACATGATTATATGAAGCAATAGTGTTTTTATGGTGGATGAGTAGTTCTCTAGGAGTTTTGTCTGTAGGATGAGTGAAGGGTGTAGGGTGTGTCCTAAGGAATTGTGTGTGCAGAGGTAGGTGGGTGGACTGTTAAGTCATGATTTTATGGTGTGTGGTACGTATGTATGGTAGGTGGTCCTTCATATGCTTTGGTAATGTGGTCAATTCGTATGTTTGGTAGGTGGTTCATCCATGAATGTTGAATGTCAATCAAAGGTTTTATGTAGTGGTTAGGTGGATTATCTATCAGAGGTGTTGTGTGTTGAGTAGGCGGGTGGACTGTTAAGTCATGATTTTATAGTGTGTGGTACGTATGTATGGTAGGTGGTCCTTCATATGCTTTGGTAATGTGGTCAATTCGTATGTTTGGTAGGTAGGTCGTTCATGATTATTGGGAGTCAATCTAAGGTTTTATGTAATGGTTAGGTGGATTATCTATCAGAGGTGTTGTATGTTGAGTAGGTGGGTGGTCAACCAAGAGTCTTATATGTAGAGTTTGTGTTTGGTCTTTTATATGTTGTTTTGAGCACAAACTAAGTTTATAAAGAGTCTATTAGATAATGTTAAAGGTTTTTTAATGTTTAGAACAAATATCATTGTTATGACACTGAATTTTAATGCTTTTAGGGAATTATAACATATTTTGTACACAAATAACCCTATTTATTGACAATTTAACTAAATTTTAAGGGGTTTGGAGAGTACTATGTTGGTAGTTCTTCCTTGATTTGAAAAATTTTTCAACACATTTTTTATGTAAAATGACTCTTTTTCTGAAATTTGTATGTATCTTTGATTTTTTTCTTACTTTTGGATGGAATTTACTCTTTTTATAGAAAGTTTTACCATATCTTACTAAGATCACTTCCTGATTCTGTACTATACCATGATCTTTCTCGCAGATTTTATTAATGTTTTTGATTTAACCAGTTTTTTTCACGGTGAGTATTTAATTCCTCACTACCCTCAAGTAAGCTGAAGGGCATTGGCCAATTCCCATGGGACGCGCCCGATAGAGGACTGGTATCCCCCACGGGTATTTTAGTGTAATGAGCCCCAACCTCGCTCACTACGGTGGTAGCCAACCAACAAAATGCTACCTCTCAGTATTATTTAGTTATTGTTTTTTTATAATTTTTTTATTTATTTTTTGTATTTTTTGGGTCCCTCTGTAAGTAAAGACATCACTTTACTTAGAGAAGCCTTTTAATGTGACGTACAGACTTACAAAGGGGTTTTTATTTATAAATTTGTTTTTATTACTTTTGATTCTGTTTTTACAGTAGGTTTTTGTGTTTTTTTCTTTTTTTTGTAGGTTACTCTCCCTCACACACTGGACCTATGGATACTGTTCAGCCATAGAGTGTAACATTCAATCATACATGTACTTTACGAGGGCCCGGACTGCGACTCAAGGTCTTACGGGGATTAGTCCAGCCCCAAGTTGCAGGACCGCCTCAGGTCTTACGCGTTTTACAGCTGCCTTAGAGAACAGTCGGGCGATTTTTTATTAAATTTGGGCCGCCCTCACCTTGATGGTACGGTATTCTATAGAAATTCACACAGAGCTGGAGATATCCGTTAATAAATTGTAGTTATGTAAACTCACAAAAGTGTCCATATTATAACAGAATTTACTTTACAGATTGTTTTTTAAAGGTTGACGGTAAAAGAGTTTACTTAAAACTAACTTAACATTACTTACCTGGCGTAGGAGTTACCGTAATCAAGAAGAAGGTCCGCCCAGTACGAGGTTTTTATATTGCACTACGGACGGGTTGAGCCCATCCAATGTCGTAAATTGTGTTTCTACGGACATGTTAGTAACCTGTAACAGTGTGGTACTGCTCAAAGTATTACTCGTAGACTTTGCATGTACATTGAAACTGCTAAAGGACCCGGTTATTTACAAATATTTACAAATATTACAAATTTACGAATAAGTTATGTACAAATCTTCATATATAAAAAAAACTGTTCAATATTTTTTACAAAGTTCCGATGTAGTGGGATCGATGCCATTAGTGCGATAAGGATGGATGTGGTGGGGATAGGGAGTGGTAGTCAGTCATGGAGAGGATAGCAATTGCGGAGGACGACTTACATCAAGATGAGTTTTGTAAGGTACGTTTTTATTTTAGTTTTGGTTTTTTAGTTGTGTAATCATGATCGTGTTCTAAAGCTCGTTTTTTACTAATTAAATGGTGTCCGTAGGCCAAAGTATCTATGCCGTTTTCCAAGATGTAGCGTTTGTCGTCAAAGGGGGAAAGTGATAATTTTGAAATGTGTTGTGTGTAAATTTTATGTTTTTCACTACGGATGTTTAGAGCGGATGTTGTTTTTGTCAAATGATTAAGCAAACAGTCTTTGTACATTTCGTGTTTTTAATTGTTTTTTATCGCGACTCGGGGGACACCTTTGGCTACCTTCTTTTCCTCTAGATTAGAATTTAGAACGGAGTAGCATTTCGCTCTCAAGCCAATTATTTCCCTAGCCGGATTTGAGTTTAGTTCATCTTTAAATTTTTCTAACGCTTTTTTGTTTACATCACTGTAACATTGGTGGCTAGGTGGATAGTCGGACGTGTCAAAAAGGTGTAATTCGTTTTTCATATCTGTGTAAACGTCGGGAGTATATACGTTGTAGAATAGTGAGTCTGTGTCAGTCATACAAAGTTTTATGTTTTTCCCATACTTTGCAATTGCCCAGTTGTAGTGAAAGTTGTACATTATTGATTTTGAAATTTCCAATACTGTAAATCCAACATAAATGGGTCTGTTTAGGAAAATTGTTTGTTTTTTTAAAGCCAATCCCACGATATCTTTATTGTATGCGAAAAATGTTTTAAGTCTGGGACTAGCTGTCCATTTGACCAATTGTTTTTCGTTATTTACTAGTTTAAAATCAATACGCGACCTAACATTTTCCAATGATTTCCCGTACGTAGCGTTGTTCATTAATTTAAAAAAATCTTTTTCAAAATTATTTTTGGCACATTTTCTTTTCTCTGTATTAAAATTGATAAATGAGGCTAACCAGGCAGACTGTTTAAAACTTAGAGCTCTGTGAATTTTGGTCAGTACAAGTCCAAGTTGTAAGTAAAGTTTTAGAGTCTTGTAGTGTACAACGTACTTGGTTTTGTCACACAGTGTGGTTAGTAATTTTTTCAGTCTTTGGAGGTTTATAGACAAGTTCATGAAGTAGGTCCTTACAGTATGGGGAAAGCATGTCGTCTGTCACCATTTTTCGTTCGGGTGCTAGTGGGAAGTCGGAATGTAAGTCGTGTAAATGGTCTGGGTAGTGTAAGTCAACTTCTAAAATGTAACCGGTGTCGGAGTCGTCGGGTACTTTTGTAATGTCAATGTCCTGTGGGTCGATCCATTTGAAATCAGACTCTGGAAGTCTATCGGATAAACTGGTTCCGTAAAGGTTGTTACAATCAAGATAAAGGAGGTAGTTGGTGGGTTTTGTGTTGTCAAAGTTGGGTAAGTAAGGGTTGTTGGCCTGGGCGTACCGGTTGGGTATCATGGAGACACCGCCCCGGATCCCAGACTCGACAAAGAGGTGCTGGTCAATGTCTGTAAGTAGTTCGAGTTTTACGTCAGTCATTTTCAGCATGGAGTTCCATGCTAGTCCGGGGGCAGAGTAGACGTTACATGGGTCAATCCCGTAGTAAGTCATACTTGTCGTCCTAAAATTTTCAAAGACGTCGGCAAGTAATAACACGTCAGTCAGTAGGTACAAGTCGTGATAATGTTTCATTGAAGTCATACCAAAGGTTGACCATACAGTTTGGACATGGGTATAGTCATCGTCTGAAATATGTGTTTTGGTCAGGTCATTGTAGAACGCCTCCTTGGGAGGAAGTTCAGTATCGTTAAATTTTGATTCGTCTGTCATGTACGTATAGGGAAAGACACCTTTTCGTAGTAGTAAGTCAGTATTAGTCATACACTGCCCTAAAATTTTGAATTTTGATGCCCCGTCGTCAGAAACTAAGTTGGACACGAGTGTGTCCAAAGAAGCGTTAAGGAATTGTAGTGAGTCCAAAAATCGTAAAGATTCAAGGGTGACTGAAATGTACCGCTCACTGGTTGTAGCGATACATGACAGTTTTTTTTTTTTTGAATTTACCTAACCCTTGGATCAAGTGGTGGCAGTCATAACCTCTGAGGTTATGGAAAAATACTGGAATGTGATTGGGAACTTTATAATTTAGATTGCATGAATTGTGGGCGGGTTCCAAGAACTGCCCCATTAGGTGATTATGGTTGGCCACTTTGTCTCCGTCTAAAGGTTTTTGACAAAGGTGACAGATGGTAGCATTTTGGAAAATAATTTTGTCTTGTGGAGACATATTAATAGGAATGTTTTTATGAATAATTGGTAAGAGCTCTTTAGACTCCTCAATCAAACAATTTAGAAAAGTATCTACAACGTCGGGGCCGCTATAGACTTTAGGTTGTTTTACTGGTTTGCCATTACTGTCAATGATTACATAGCAAAAACCAGAGGGGACGTGATGGGCAGTGTTGGTGGTGTGTGAAGTAGAAGGGTCGTTAATTGAAGTAGAGATAGGTACGACAAAGGACTCAAAGTCGCAATATATTGTGAAGGGAACTTTATGAGTTAGAGTGTAGTTTTTAAAGGACATGTATTTTTCGTCATCATTTGGTAGTCTAGTCTTTTGTGCACCGTGTGGTGAACACAAAGGTAAGTGGTTAGTAAGTAAGTCTTGGTTAGAAAATCTGTGTAGGCAGAAGTCACAGTAGTAAGATGCATTTTTGTGTTTAGTCAAGTGAGATAGCAGTCGTGACATGTCAGTGATTAAACAGTAGTGGGAGGTAGTGTCAGTAGTCAGTAGTAACAAGTTGATGTGGTGAGCTCTAAATTTTTCTTTGGTTATACGTAAAGGATAAATTTCATCTTTTTCAAATCCAAATACATTTACAGATAAAGCGGGGTTCAATTTTTCAAATTTGTCTAAATCGGTAATTTTGACAGGATAGCTAATCCCAGACATGTTTAATGCATTTTCAAGTTTTTTGTAATAACTTACGCGTCTATTTCGGTCAGGGTACAATTGGGCAAGTACAGAGTATAGGAAACATTTTTGATCGTCGTTCTTAATATTTATAATTCCTTTAGTGGGGTGAGAAATGTTTTTCGGGGTGGGTATGAAAGAAGAGGCATACAAGGGTTGAAATTTTACAATAAACAAATCGAGCCGTAAAACATTTTCAATTACCCACCCACTACCTTGACTTACCCACTTAGCCACGCTTTCTAAAATTTTGTCTGTAGCCTCAGAGTATTGTACATCTAGAGAATCAGAAGGTAGCAAAGGACGGGTTTTGCCGTGAAAGAAGGGTGTTGTTGTGATTTCTTCGTTGTTTATTGTTTTGGAAAATTTAATCTGGACTGCGATATACCATTTATCTCCCCCGAGCCTGTTTAGGTGGTTATTTATTTCGACCATGATTTTGTTTTTATGTTCCGTTAGAACGGTAAGGAGATCAGGATCGGATGTATCGAACCTACGGGAAATGGTGACGAGGTTGTCGTATATGGAAAAGGATTCAATCTTTTAAACAAAATTAAATCGGAAGAAAAACAAAGGGTGGTAAATATTGATTATTACTTTGAAATACCGTACAGAGAACAGTGTCCAAAATTACAAGAATTACGTGAGTAGGAGCAAAGTGAAGACACGTCTGATCAGTACGAGCGCAAGAGCAGAAGTGAGACGGATTGAATGTGTTGGTCGTTTATATAGGGATTGAGGGGGGAGGGGGAGGGGGCAACCAATCAGAACGTAGTATTTGGGTCACGCGCCTGTCCAGACTTGAAACTCCGATTACGTCATCCTGTGTAGTACTGTTTTTCAAAATGAGAAGAAGGGACAATCCAATCAGAGCGTAGCATATGGGTGCGCATGCGCGCCAGACCTGTAGGTGAGGGGTGAAGAGTGTACGAAGGTAGTCGTCGGAAGTACACGAACGCATTTTATATAGTATAACGGGGAAAAGGTTAAGAGTGTATTTTATATAGTATAACGAAGGAATTTGGGGGAAATTTGAGAAGAGGGGGGGGGGACTTCCCTTCCGAAGGCGCCATGTTTCCGAAAGCATGCGCTTAGTATTGCTACCAGGTGCGCATTTGCACAGAGAGCAATCAACATTTGTTATAGTGTATATATGAGTAGAGTAGCAAGTTCCCGCGCATGCGCGCTTTGTTATGGTGTATATTGCCACAGAGTAGCAAGTCCATGCGCATGCGTCACCCGCGCACAGCTGATGCCACCAGGTCCGCTCCGATTGACGTTGCCGCTAGGGGCGCTGTGGTTGGGTCGGTGTTGCCGCTAGGTGCGCTGTGATCACGTCAGCCATAATGCATTTGTTATAGTGTATATATGAAATATTACGTTTGTTATAGTGTATATATGAGTAGAGTAACAACGCGCATGCGCGCCGGACCAGCAGACGACGCGTGCATCATAGGCTAAGAGCGTACGAAGGTAGCCGACGGAAATAATGGAAGTTTAAAAGTACATTTTATATAGTATGATGTGGGAAATGTGAGGGAAATTTTGGGAGGGAAAATTCCCACGGGGGTTGGTACCACTGCTTCCGTTTCCGGCGGCCATCTTGGATCCGGTTCCGGCCGCCATCTTGGATCCGGTTCGGCCGCCATCTTGGATCCGGTCACGTGACCGCCGCCATCTTGAAAGTCCAAAGGTCAAAGTGAGTCTATTTCCTGGGCTTATTCACTACTACTGAGTCTAAAACCCTCAGATATTCACTACTCAAGTAAAAGTAGTGTGTGCTACACTCTCAAGGTGAAATGTAGAACTACAATAAATCAAAACATATACAGTACTGTTGTTGTGAGAACTTCAATCTGCTTATGGCATGTGAAACTACATTAAACCACACAGTCATATGTTTTTTGTAAACAATTCAGATTCTCCATTTGAATAACATGGGATCTTTAGGAGCCCGTGGGGCGGGACCCTGTAGACGGATCTGCATCAAACTTCACAGAAACCATCTCGGGAGTATACAGGACAACATCCTAAAGTTTCATGGGGATCGGTTGGATGGTTTGGCAGCGCATAAACTTCAAACATATATATATATATATATATATATATATATATATATATATATATATATATGTATGTATATATATTAGCTGTACCCGCCCGCTTCGCCGGTCATAATATTGAGTTTGATTTTGAACCTAATAGCTGAAAGAATTCAAGCATTTTTGCTTCTTCTACCAATATTAGATTTTTTAGGAGGCATGTCATAAAAAGTAAACTGCAAAACAAATAATTATTTATTTTTTATTTTCACGTTTCACCACATGTTTTAATTACCGAGGAAAAAAGGTTAACACCAAATACAGATTACCTGATCAAGTAAAAGTAGTGTGTGCTACACTCTCAAGGTGAAATGTAGAACTACAATAAATCAAAACATATACAGTACTGTTGTTGTGAGAACTTCAATCTGCTTATGGCATGTGAAACTACATTAAACCACACAGTCATATGTTTTTTGTAAACAATTCAGATTCTCCATTTGAATAACATGGGATCTTTAGGAGCCCGTGGGGCGGGACCCTGTAGACGGATCTGCATCAAACTTCACAGAAACCATCTCGGGAGTATACAGGACAACATCCTAAAGTTTCATGGGGATCGGTTGGATGGTTTGGCAGCGCATAAACTTCAAACATATATATATATATATATATATATATATATATATATATATATATATATATATATATATATGTATATATATTAGCTGTACCCGCCCGCTTCGCCGGTCATAATATTGAGTTTGATTTAGAACCTAATAGCTGAAAGAATTCAAGCATTTTTGCTTCTTCTACCAATATTAGATTTTTTAGGAGGCATGTCATAAAAAGTAAACTGCAAAACAAATAATTATTTATTTTTTTATTTTCACGTTTCACCACATGTTTTAATTACCGAGGAAAAAAGGTTAACACCAAATACAGATCACCTGATCAAGTAAAAGTAGGTGTGTGCTACACTCTCAAGGTGAAATGTAGAACTACAATAAATCAAAACATATACAGTACTGTTGTTGTGAGAACTTCAATCTGCTTATGGCATGTGAAACTACATTAAACCATACAGTCATGTGTTTTTTGTAAACAATTCAGATTCTCCATTTGAATAACATGGGATCTTTAGGAGCCCGTGGGGCGGGACCCTGTGGACGGATCTGCATCAAACTTCACAGAAACCATCTCGGGAGTATACAGGACAACATCCTAAAGTTTCATGGCGATCGGTTGGATGGTTTGGCAGCGCATAAACTTCAAACATACAAACATCCTCTTTTATAAATATAGATATATATGTATATATACAAACATCCTCTTTTATAAATGTAGATGTGTAGCAGTATCAGAGTTATAACATAATAAAAACAAAGGAAAATAGAATAAATTTTCTCAAATCAATACCTGTCGAGAAACTGAAGCTGTAGAATATATATGTCAAGTCTAATAGCTACCACTTACTGCTAAGTATGTAAATGTTTATAGTTTGTATAACCCCACATTTACTCCTAATCACCCTGGAGTGAAGAAGCACCTTTAAAGTTAAATAACTGAGATTTAAGTTTACTGTTAAATATATTAAAATGATCAAACTTTTTAGTTTTTTCAGTGATGCATTAGCAAACATCAGATCTAAAAATAAAATGAGGGACGAATATTTTTTATTTACTCTCTAAGTATTATTATTTATTTATTATTTACTGTACTACTTTTTTAGTTTGAAATAAATAACTATAAATATTTAAATATTGATAAATTTAATTTTATTAATTTAACAAATTAAATTCTT
>JAQJVL010005579.1:0-34385 GCA_035578905.1 Stictocephala bisonia | reverse complement strand
CTTACTCGTTCACCAGTGACAGTAAAAAATTATGAAAAAATTAATCATAAAAAATTATGAAAACAATTTTGATAAGTCGTAGATTGGTTATGTTAATGTATGCCAACATTAATCCATCATGCTGTTGTTTGGTAACAACCCGTATGCGGGCATAAATGGTTTTTAATTAAGAGCTAGCCCATTGAATATGTTGAGAAAATACCCCTGTTCCTGTTACAGTTGCAGGGTAAATTAAACCAGACAATAAAAGGGTTATAGCAAGTGAAATGTTATAAAATAAATATTATTCAAAAGATGTCGTACAAATCTGAACAATGATGAAGTTATTTTATCTAATAACGGTGTAATTTAAGAGATGCTCTTTTTATTAAGATCTACGTCATAATAATTTCGTAAAAGGTCTTTATGAACATCCATGCCATAATAATTAGTAAATTTAAAATGTCAAAGGAAACGTTATAGTAGTGAGGAACTAAAAAAAGACAATTAAAATTGCATATACAGTAAATTCTGGTTAACCGGTTAAATATGATGGAAGAGAATTCGGATTGTACAAAAAGTAACAAAATTCTTATTTTTTAGACAAGAAGATGCCACACAATTCCTCCAGAGATAAAATAGTGCAAGTGACTGATGAACATCGGGTAAGCGAGCGGTGATGTTGTTGTATGCATATTACCAGATTTATGTACCTAGAAATCTAATGTAATTTAGTGGTTTACAATGCACCATCGTTAATTTATTCTTTTTGTACTGTAAAAATATTTACTTTTAAGTACATTAATATACTATATTGAAGTCTATTTTTATTGATTTAAATAAAATGTACTATACTGAGCTTAATCTTTAGCTTTTTGTTCTCTTAACATCTGTATTAATCTGGAAATGGAATTTGAATCACAGCAAATTAAAGTAATGAAACATATAGTAGGTACTAAAAAATCAAAATGAACGCATTCAACTACGGAAATATCAATCTATAAAATACAACAATAACAAAATATTTCTGTACTGGACCAAGTAAGGAATATCCCAGGCCTACCCTTCATGACAATTATTGGACGTTGTTACAGCATTGTATATTTTGCCTGCCAGATTTTTTGGGCACAAAACATAGTGACTATTGAAACACGACTATAATTCCTTAAATGTAGTGCATATATTGAAAAATTAGCTGATCAGTGCCGGAAAAGAGTGCAACCACGTTCGAACGGAGTGCCGCCGCCTACTACTGGCTTTGAAACCAAGTTTGTAAGAACATTTTCTCATAAGGACTTCGACCTCTTAATGGCAGATTTAAAATGTTTTTACTTTAATTTTATTTAATTGTATTGTTCTTAGGCTTCCACTTTTATTACAATTTATTCATTTGCATACTTTAGGCCGCAGGTAACTGGTCACTCGTTTTCACATTAAATAGAGCTATTATTTTGCTATGACGAGTAAAGAGATTTTCGAAACACTAAATCAAAAATTACATAAACAAACAGAATTGGTGAAAAAAATACAAAATAAGGTTACATAAATAAATCATGAATGAAATAGTATCCAGTTTGATAGACACAAATTTCACTGTGTTTTATGCTGAGAAAATTGAGTTGGTACAAAATGCCCGTTAAATACAAATTTAATAACTATAAAGTTGAGCACAAAGACAAACTTCAAATCATGAGTATAAATTAGATGTTTTAATATTAAGTACCGGGAAACTGAGCTTTGCTCAGTTGAATTTGAAAACTGAAGAGGTAGTATCCATATCTCCCAGAGGATCCTGAGGATCGTTTGTTGTTGCTCTACCTTGTAGGTTATTAATAAATTTCGTTTCAGAGGTTTTCTGAATTTACCTTTAGCCCATTTGTGGAACTCGGCCTACGGCCTAGCGGGGGAAAGTTCGGCCTGCGGCCTCACCAAGGCACTCTGCTACAGTCCCATTTGTCTATCTCTGCATGTCGTCTCGTGAGGAAGATTGATCTACGGCCTCGCCAGGATTCTTAAGCAGTATGACCATTACATATATGGTTATACGGTACTGTACATATATGGGTGGGCGGGTGGGTCAATGCCACTGTACATGTATGGGCGGGCGGGTGTTTCAATGTGCAAGTTGTTAATACAACAAAATTGTAGAACTATATATTTAGTTATATAATCTTTTTTAATACCAACGAATACAAAACTTCAACTGAAGATGCACTGTTGTTGGAGAAAAAAAACGTTGGTTTTTGGGGCAGTTGAGCCCACAAACATAGTCTTTCCTAAAATCTGATGGTATATTAGTAATTAAAAGACTAATGCGTTTAATTTGATATCCTACTGGGGTGTATTAGTTTAACATTATCCAATGTTGGGTTTTTGAGCATATTTTTTATTTGGAGGGTAGGGGCAGAGCCCTTAAATTTGGTCTCTTCCAAAGTATAATGTATAATGTGACTTATAATGAATATAGGAGATAAATACCTATAGTTTGATACACCACTTTCTGCTAGAAGACGATAACACAAGACGTCTTGGAACTCAGGAGACAGAAATCAGAATTTTCCCAGGGTTGAGACAAGTGCAATCAATTTTTCATGGTCAGAAACCCCAAAAAAATTAAAAATCCTAGGAGCCAAAAAAATTTTGTTCGAACGTGGCTTGTTTTATATAAATGTTCAAACATAAATAAGCTACGTAGCCAGTGGTCTACTATCTGTTTTGAAAACAATAACATAACCCCAACTTTCAGTTGACTGTTTTATGAAGCACTGATGCAGGCCTTCCACTTGTCCTACTTTTCCTACTTTTCCTACTTTTTCAAAAAATGTCCTACTTTGTCCTACTTTTTCAGCAATGTCCTACTTTTCCTACTTTTTTTGAAATTTCAGGAATAATCCACTATTTTACCCCAAAAATACAGATTTGCTTGGAATTTTTAGCCTGTTTTTTAAAAATAAATTAAATATTACATATACACTATAATTCGGAGGCTTCAAAGTAAAGCCATGGTAAAACCATGCAATTTGGATGATGGGTTTTAGGATTTATAGTGTGATGTGTGGAATTTTGTATCTATTTTGCTCTTTGTGCGTTCCCGACGATGTGTTTTTTTGTATGTGGGACTGTGTTAAGGATTCTGAACCTACCCGACCCTAAAGGTAAGCCTTTTTCTTCTAAAATACTCACTATGTACCGTATGTAAGACCAAGGATCATTTTATTTTTTATATTAATAGGCAGTTTTAAAAAGATTTATTGTATTTGTAAAATAAGAAGTGGGTGGATGGAGGGCGTTTAGGCTTCTAAGGTGGGTTGGAAGCCTGCTCATCAGATAGGATTTAATTGACAAGAGCTGCTTGTGAATTAATTCCTGTCTGATGAACTTACACCAATAAAAGGCTAATAAAATAATTGTATTCTGTGTAAAAATCCTTCTCAACTAAACGGTTTACATACATTTTTGCAATTTATAAGTAGCAAAGCTACCTTTCAAATCTTGGCATTTTATAACTTGATGTGTTTTATATATATTAGCCTTATATTGTGTTTTATATATATATTAGCCTTATAGTGTATTTTATATATATATATTATTATTTTCAATGGTTTTATGCTTATTTTCTAATGTGTTTAATTTGTTTCAGGCAGTAAGATGATGGAATAGTTTATAGTACAAAAAATGCCACGGGAAACACATTTCAAAGAAGACTGGCTTTTGAGCCAAGATTCTAACAAGCATCTTATGTCTTTGTGGTGCAAGAAAGGCAAAAATGACTTTGAAGTGCATTGCAAGATATGTAATCATTATTTTTCCTGTGCAAATAGAGGCAAAGACCAACTAATTAAGCACAGTGAAACTAAAAAACATTATTCAAAAGCGAATGTTGCATTCTCTGCTCGGCAAACTGTTTTCACAGTGACAGAAAGCGGTAGTGTCGCAACAACATCAGTGCTAAAGGAAAGTGCGGTTACTTTGGAGGATCCTATTCGTGCGGAGTTAATATGGGCTTTCAAGCTAGCCCAATCAAACTTTTCTTTTGCTTCTTGTGATGGTCTTCATGAAGTGTTTACATTAATGTTTGGTGAAAGTGCCAAGAACTTTAACATGGACAAAACCAAAGCTTCATATTTGATTTCCTTTGGATTGGGTCCTTTCTTAGTTAAAGAACTAACCAGGGATATTAGAGAGTCAAACAACTTTTATACTTTGTGCCTCGATGAGACGACTACAACTCAAGTTAAAAAACAACTTGACCTCTACGTAAGGTATTGGTCACCACAGCAGGTAGCAGAACCAGTCCAATGTCGGTATTTAACTTCGATATTTTTGGGCCATGCTGAAGCAGAAACCATGTTTGATGCAATCATCAAATCATCTGAAATTGAAGGTGTCTCAATTTCAAAAGCTATTATGGTGTCAATGGATGGTCCTAATGTGAACAAGTCCCTTTTTACCAAACTTAACTCACAGGTTAAATCTTTAGGTTCCCCAGGTCTAGTGGACATTGGACCTTGTTCTCTCCACAAAGTCCACAATGCTTTTGGAAGTGGACTTCGTGACCATCCATTTTCACTGATAGATGAATTTGCAACTGACATCTTCAAATTTTTCAAACTGTCTGCTGCAAGAAGAGAAGATTACAAGAAAAGTCAAGAGCTAATGCAAGTAGAAGAACATTTTTTTTGTCAGTATGTAAATAGCAGATGGTTGAGTATTGGTCCAGTCTTGAAAAGACTTATCGAACAGCATGAGGCACTGAAACATTATTTTTTCAAGTTTTTGCCACAAAACCAAAGTTCAAAGAGTCTCGACAAGAATTATAAGTACCAAAGAATCTGCTCTGCTTTGAAGAATAACATTCTTCTTCCTCTAATGCAGTTTTTGCTTCATATCAGTGCTGTATTTTCTAAGTTTCTGACAATGTTTCAATCTGAACAACCATTGGTTCATGTACTGTATGATGAAATGAACCATTTAATGAAGACTCTTTTGAGAAAATTTATCAAAGCTGAAGAAATTGAAAAACACAAAAACAACATCAGTCACATAGAGGTAAAAAAATCAAACTTGCTTGAGTTTAAAGACTTAGAAGTTGGAAGTGAAGCTAAAAAAACTCTACTTTCATTAAAGATCCTTGACAAAGAAAAGTCTGAGTTTTACCAAGCTATAAGTTCTTTTTTTATTACTGTGACCAACAAGCTAATGAAAGATCTGCCCATCGACAACAAAATACTGAAAAATATGCAGTGCCTGCATGGGTTGGCAAGAAAAGAAGAAAAAAGCTATGACATGTTCAAACGGATAATCACCCAAGTACCACATGGTCTGACAGAGGAAAAAATTGATAGACTTAAAGAGGAATGGTTAGGATACCAATCAGATTTGGATGTAGCAGAAGATTGGTATATCCAATCGAAGACACAGACTGAGGTCAAGTACATGAGGGTGGATTCCTACTGGAATAAAGTTTTTCAACTAAAGACATCAACTGGTAAACCCAGATATCCTCAGCTAGCTAGTTATTTGCCCTCACTTCTAACACTAGCACATGGAAATGCAGATGTTGAGAGAGGGTTTTCTATGAACAATAATATTGTGACCAATGAAAGGAAGGCACTCAATGAGCATACCATAATTGGCTTGAGAGTTGTAAAAGATTTTGTAAGAGTCAATGGCAAAGTAGAAAATATTAAAATAACAAAGAGAATGGTAGATGCAGCTAAAGGGGCAAGCTCCAAGTACAAAGAGTATTTAGCTCAAAGAAAAGATGAAGAAGTAAGGAAACAGAAGGAATCTGCTGAACAAAAAGAAAAAGAGGCATCTAAAGAAAAAGAGATAAAAGCAAGAAATGAGATCAAAGCTGCTGAAAATCTTCTAGAAGAAGGCAAGAAGAAGCTCCAGTTGGCTATGAAAAGGAAAGACTTTGCAGAAGTGTCATTAGCCTCAGAGATGATTGACATTTCAACCAAACGATTAAAAACAGCTAATGAACTTTTGATACATAAATAATGGTTTAGTTTCCTTTCTCTAAGTATTTTTTAAATACTACATTATGAAAAAATATAAATAAGTTATGTATTTCTATTCTTTTGTAGTAAAAGAGAAAATAAATTATAAAGAGCGGGGACATGCATGAATTTTGGGTTGAAATAATTTTTTAAAGTGTTATTTCTATTTATTTATCTCATAAATTTAACATTCATTTGTGAGTCATTAGGTAAGACCTAATTTATTAGTCATAAATTTAGATTAATGCCCGTTTGAACTAATCTTAGTATATTGTAGGTTCAAATGAGAACAAAACTACTTCATAGTCTTGGATTTAGTTTTCAGTATTATTTTTGCTTCGATAAATTCAGCTGTTTTAGCTCTCAATTCATGCATGCGGAACGAGGGGGGTCCCCGTATGGAATACAATTAATAAATAATAATAATACAACGCTAAGTGTGACTGTTGCGCCTTTCGTTAAATGTCCTACTTTTTTCATTAAAATGTCCTACTTTTTTTCTCAGACCTAGTGGAAGGCCTGACTGATGTTCACGCTCCCCAAATTATTTTACTTCATTAACCTTTGGCCACTCTCAGTCTAAACTTGCTCTTTAGCTAGCGAAGCCAAGTGGCCTATACATATTTATTAGCCCCTCCCTCCCTCACCCACAGCTAATATCATCGGCGAGGATGGCTCCTCAACTGGTGATTAAAGAGCTGCTGCGCTCAGCAATGCAACTACCTATGTAATTGACTGTGGCAGTGGCTACTATCGGCACAGAAATTATGTGTACCCGAGTTTGAAGGTTGTTTATTAAGAAACTAAGAGGCCCATGAAAACTCCAGAAATACTATTGTTTTTCTTATTTAATTGTGCGTTATAACATATGAATTTTTAAATTTTCCTATAAGTTAAATAATTTTAATTCTAGTTGGAACGAAAAACTTACCGGAATTTTAACTAGTTTTCACTGGAATCTACATTTTCCTATGACAACCGAGTAAATGTACTATCTACAATATTTACAAGATAACCAGATGTTTCGCCCATACTGTGATGTGGCATCCTCAGTGGTTTCTCTGAGATTAAGGATGTAATTGAACTATTTAGATTATCATATAATTTCAATGAAGTTTTCACAAATCTACCCAAAACATAATAACAGAAATGACAGGGGAGAAATTTGATCTAGATGACAAATTTTATGAGGGTAATTATAATGTAGGAAATAACATTAGTATGTTCCTTAAGCCTATGAGTAATGAAATGCTGCTGTCAGTGTTAAATAAAATAAATATTAGATCATCAGCAGGTCCAGATGGTATCAGACCACAAGACATTCAAAACAATATAGCCTATTTAAAATTAGTATTAATTCATTTATTTTAAAGAATCGTAAACACTGGAAACATACCTAATGAGATGAAAGTTTCATTCATTAGGCCTATTCATAAGAGGAGAAGTCTACAAGACCTAAATTGTTATAGGCCTATTGATTCAATTTCTGTGATATCCAATAGTTGAATATTACATTAATGAACAGCTGAGTGTATACCACTGTATTCAATACCACTGTATGTGTATGGGTGGGCGGGTGGGTCAATACCACTGTACGTGTATGGGCTGGCGGGTGAGTCAATACCACTGTACGTGTATGGGTGGGCGGGTGGGTCAATACCACTGTACGTGTATGGGTGGGCGGGTGGGTCAATACCACTGTACGTGTATGGGTGGGCGGGTGGGTCAGTACCACTGTACATGTATGGGTGGGTGGCTGGGTCAATATCACTGTACGTGAATGGGTGGGTGGATGGGTTGTTTTACCGTCAATTAAGCGGTTAACATCAGTTTGAATAATCTGTTCAGTAGTAGTGTCTGTGATGGCCAGATTTCAAATGTTATCCATAGAGTATCAGGCTTACCATCATCACACAGGTTAATTTTACGTGGTTCGTATTCTGCTATGTATTTTAAATAAGTACGCCTTATTTAAATCATAAAATTTTAAATATATGTCTTATTTAAAATTTTATGATAATCATTCAATAACAATATTCATACAGTGTACCTATTGTCAGTTAAGTTAATAACTTAACTGACAATAAAATAATAGGTAAAAATCAGTTAGGTTTTATTCCTGGTAGGTCTACTATTGATCTGTTAGACATGTTAACAAATTGCATTAATGGGTCACTTTATGAAAACAAATTTGTGATTGCTGTATCAATGGACCTTACAAAAGCTTTTGATGTGGTAAATTTATAAAATAATGTTACAAAAATTAGAACAAATTGGCATTTGTGGCAGATTGTTGACATTGCTTGTAAATTATTTTAAAGATAGAAAAGTATGCACTTCTATTGGGCATATTGTTAGTGACAGCATCAGTCAGGAGTGTGGCCTAATTCAAGATAGTATTATCTCACCTACGCTATTTAACATATATGTTTGTGATCTGCCTTATTTAAAGATTAACAGTAAAATACTACAATATGCAGACGACAATATTTATATTCACTACACATAATGATTTAATAAGAGGTAGCAACATTGTACAGCATGTTTTAGATCTTGTAATTAAGTATTTTTTAAAAAACGCCATAAAAATAAATGCTAAGAAAACTACATCAATAATATTTAAAAATCCTAGGATTAATATTAAGGTGCAACAAGATTTATACAAACTGAACTGTCATAGTCATAGATGTCCAGTACCACTGGACGTGTATGGGAGGGCGGGTGGGCCAGTGCCACTGTAAGTGTATGGGAGGGCGGGTGGGCCAGTACCACTGGACGTGTATGGGAGGGCGGGTGGGCCAGTACCGCTGGACGTGTATGTGAGGGCGGGTGGGTCAGTGCCACTGGACGTGTATGGGAGGGCGGGTGAGTTAATGTCACCGTATGTGTATGGGTGGACGGGTGGGTTAATGTCACCGTATGTGTATGGGTGGGCTGGTGGGTTAATGTCACTTAACGTGTATGGGTGGATTAATCTCACCGTACGTGTATGGGTGGGCGGGTGGGTTACTGTCACTGTACGTGTACAGGTGGGCGGGTGGATTAATGTTACTGCACATGTATGGGTGGGCGGGTGGGTTAATGTCACCGTATGTGTATGGGTGGGCGGGTGGGTTAATGTCACTGTACGTGTATGGATGGGCGGGTGGGTTAATGTCATCGTAAAAATTAGGGGTGGGCCTAATTGTTCATATAATGCTCTGGTTTTTAATTCTAAATTAAAACATTTAGGCGCATATATGAAGTATAGGTCAATACCAATGTGCGTGTATGGGTGGGTAGGTGAGTCAATACCACTGTGCGTGTATGAATGGGAGGGTGGGTCAATACCACCGTACGTGTATCGGTGGGCGGGTGGGTCAATACCACTGTATGTGTATAGGTGGGCGGGTGGCGCATTACCTCTGTAAGTATATGTGTGAGCGGGTGGGTCATTACCTCTGTACGTATGGTATGTTGTTGAAAATTTAAATGGAACCATAAAATTATTCTTGTCACACGAACGCTTTGTGCACTTTATTGGATAGCTGCTACATAGGTAAATAGTTTTATCTGTGTGTTATTTTTTAAACATTACTGTAATTGACCATGTTTTAGGCACATGCTCATGAAGATTTTCACGCTCAGCTCCCCAATGATGTGAAAGGACTTAAAGTAGTTCCCCGCTGTGCGATCACGTCTCGTCCAAGAGGAAATGTGTTCCGCTGGAGGCTGAGCCGTATAATGTTCCGCCATTTATCTGACTACAACAAAATGGCTGGTATACAGCGGGCCATTTGGTAGTCCTTAACTGCTTAGAATGTATTAGATATTGTGATTTTGTTGGAAGTATAAATAATATGTTTACGATCAAATTTTTGTTGTTATTCAAATCCCACATTTTTTTTTCGTATTGGAAAAATCTTTTATATGAACCAGTTTTTGTGGCTGAAGATATTTTTTGTAGTTTTTATTTGATCAATCTGTGGCTTAGTCCCAAAGTAAAGCAGACCATTTGATCTTCAAAGTAAATATTGAACATTTTCTTGAGAAATTTATAAAAATTTGAATCCTTAACTCAAAATCTGATGGGTCTGCAAAATAAAATCGGAAAGATGTAAAACTACATGTGAAAGTTTACACATTTTAACTCTACAGTAAAAAGTAAAAGTCATACAAGATTTATTGTTGATCTAGTATTACTTTATTTAGGTTTGAAATGTTTTTAGATTGGTCAAATTTATATAATCAAACATTATCCTTGATGCTTGAAAATCAAGCCATGATTTTTTGATGAATCACAGCAATGCTTTTATAAAAATGATATTGTAAATTTATGATTGCTAGCTCAATGTAACAATTTCGTAGGATTTGTAATTCTTGTTTTTACTCTATAATTAATTTCATTCGGTAATGCCTGTTGGATCCAACGAACAGAATAAAAACTGGAACATATGCTGTATGTAAAACAATGGTCCACACAATTAGGGATTGCTCCCAAAGCAGAATAACGTGTGACAGGGCGACATTGTCGCAGAACGAAAGAGACGTCTGCAGAAAGAAATCATACAATGGAGAAACTTTTTCCGTACCCAAAAATTACAACATTAATTTCTGCAGAATGATATCTGGTATTGTGAATAAATAATTAATTAGAACCATATTTGTAGTCTACCTTAATAACAAACTATGTACAGACTAATTCATTATGACACAAGGCTACTGTGACTTTACGAAATGAACAGCTGACAAGCAGAAGCAGACTGCAGTGAGACGTAAGTCAGTTGCCGGTTACCTTAAACGCATGCGCAAGTTCACATAAACCCGGACCAACTACCCTAAGTCACTCCAGAGTGAGTAAAGGACAAAGGTAGTTCATTTGTAAGACTACTTCATGACCAAATCGTTCACTGTATCGATAACAAATCGATAACAATATCTCGTTGAGTAATTTCTGTTCCAACAACCACAGCTGCTACCTCAGGGGCCATTTGAGCATTAAATCTTCTTGTATGTTCATTTGTTGGTGTTTTGTCTGCCCTGATAATAAACTTGAAGTCGTCTGTACTTGGGTTTTCAAATGCAGATTTAAAATCTCGGACCAACCGGTTATGCTCATGAAGTAAAGCACGTATTTCAGCGACTATTTCCCTGTTTAGGGCTAAACTAAAGGCGCATCGGCGATCAAGTTCTTCCTCTATATTGTCAATGAAATAAATTTGCAAAAACACCGGATCTTCTTCATGTACTGGAAGAAGAGAACCTATTTGATGGTATACTTGTCCTTGCACTTTGAATGTCGGCGTGAAATTACCGTATCGCACTATATTTGATGCCCCAAACGATGTCATTTGAAAGCAAGAATTATATTTCCGAATATGTTGCAGAAAGTGTTCGGACTCTCGAGATGATCCTGCCAGATAAGAAAAGAGTTTTTCTGGTGGTTCATCCAATGGTGGCAAATTTACTTTACCATTCGAGCAGCACATTCCGGATGATTCTTTTTTAAACTTTAAAGCGTGACATTTACCAATGTCATAAAGTAGACATCGGACCAATAGCAATATCGCTATGCATGTTATAATGAACAGTGTTGTCATAATTGAACGCAGCTTTATTGAGATCATCGTGTTCTTGTTTGATTCTGACGTTCAATGGCACGTCGAGCATCTCGTTCTGCGGGTGTTTCGGCATCTCTTGAAATCGAAGCTCTTTCTCGCAGGTCTTCAAGTCGTGTTTCCCGTTCTGTGGGCGTTTCGGCATCTCTTGACGTCGAAGCTCGTTCTCGCAGGTTTTCAAGTCGTGCTTCCCGTTCTGTGGGCGTTTCCGCATCTCTTAACGTCGAAGCTCATTCTCGCATGTCTTCAAGTCGTGCTTCCCGTTCTGTGGGCATTTCGGCATCTCTTGATATCGAAGCTCGTTCTCGCAGGTCTTCAAGTCGTGCTTCCCGCTCTGCAGGGGTTTCAGCAGCTCTTGAAGACGATGCCCTTATTCGGGCAGCTTCCAAGCGTGCTTCTGTCTCTCTAGATGTTTCAGCAGCTCTAATAGCTGATAGAATTCGAGCATTTTTGCTTCTTCTACCAATATTAGATTTTTTAGGAGGCATGTCATAAAAAGTAAACTGCAAAACAAATAATTATTTTTTTTTTATTTTCACGTTTGACCACATGTTTTAATTACAGAGGTAAAAAGGTTAACACCAAATACAGATCACCTGATCAAGTAAAAGTAGTGTGTGCTACACTCTCAAGGTGAAATGTACAACTACAATAAATCAAAACATATACAGTACTGTTGTTATGAGAACTTCAATCTGCTTATGGCATGTGAAACTACATTAAACCACACAGTCATATGTTTTTTGTAAACAATTCAGATTCTCCATTTGAATAACATGGGATCTTTAGGAGCCCGTGGGGCGGGACCCTGTGGACGGATCTACATCAAACTTCACAGAAACCATCTCGGGAGTATACAGGACAACATCCTAAAGTTTCATGGCGATCGGTTGGATGGTTTGGCAGCGCATAAACTTCAAACATATAAATATATATACAAACATCCTCTTTTATAAATAAATAAATATATATATATACATATATATATACATATATATATATATATATACAAACATCCTCTTTTATAAATATAGATAAAAAAAAATTTCCAACCAACCTTCTTCAAATTTCAGTTTTTATTGCTAATATTGATCAAAATAATTAATTACACTTAATGAATTTGTGAATGGTGAATTTTCCTTCTGGAACATAATGAAAATGCTCTGATGTTCATTTTAAACTGAACTAGTTCAAATCATAATGAAAGAACTAGTTCATTTGACTCGATCGTTTGTGAGCTACACATCTCTCCACTCCTACTTTCCTATTACGATCAAATTGGTTCATCGTGTCTGAGTAATGATAAGTTCAATTACGTTATCATTTATAGGTTATGTGGTATGAGTGATATGTGGTAGTTTGGGCTGGTGTTCATAAATTGATTGGAGCAATTGTGTTTTCTTTAGGTTCTTCATGAATTTAGGTTTGGTATATTCCATAGTTATCAGTGTTTGTTTTCAACTATAAGGTACTGTTTTGAATAATCAATTTAATTTATTATCAAAGAAAATCAGAAGAATCTTAATTTTAACCTAAAAAATACAAATACTTTGATTCTAAAAATTTACTTACTTTGGTAATAATATTTGCTGAGAAGTGTTTTTATCTGTGACAGATGTCAACTATGACTTTTGCAGAAGTTTAAACAGCTGAATTTTGATATTTCACTTTCACTGTACTAGGGACAAGAATTTTGGTTTTTCCAGTGATAACAAGAGCCAGTGTTCCAATCCAATGTCATATCGGACTTAAATGTACTGAACTGCTAATTCCTTCTAGGTCAAAATAGCTCACATGATTGAGACTCAGTCAGTGGTGTACAAGGTCCCTAGTTCAACATCAACTTGTGGAATGTACTTTTTGCTCCATTAAAATCAATAAAAAATAAGTAGATTAACTTTAACTAATTAAAGTAAGATTAACTTTAATTAGCCTATATGTTTAATCAATGTACGAAAAAGACAACGATTTATTTTTCGAACAGTAAGGCCACTTCTGTCAAATGCGTGACGCCATGTTGTGTTTCTCCCAGTGGCAAAGACTCGGTGTCCATAGCGGACACAAAAATATTTAGGCCTACCCTATAAATATTTTGTAATAACCTGAAAAATTTACCCACTTGTGAAGACATGTTAATTAAGTACAGAAAATATAGACTTCAGATTGTCTGAAAATAAAAAAAATTGCTAATATTTACATAGAGTGACATATATATATATATATAAATTACACGTACAGGTGCATTGACCCACCCGCCCGCCCATACACGTACAGTGGCATTGACCCACCCGCCCGCCCATATACGTACTGTGGTACATATCAATACCACTGTACGTGTATGGGTGGGAGGGTGGGTCAATACCATTGTACGTGTATGGGTGGGTGGGTCTATACAACTGTACGTGTATGGGTGGGTGGGTGGGTCAATACCACTGTACGTGTCTAAAAGATAAAAGTGTGTGGTACAGAACAGTTAATATTTTATTGTTATATGTGGTATTGACCCACACGCCAACGCATACACGAACAGTGGTATCAAATTTGGAAACATCCCAGAACATCTAATTAAATGATATTATTATTATTTTTTCCTTATTATTATATACTAAAACTTTTAGTCAATGATATAAAAAATTAAAATATGTATTTCTTCTTTTAACACTTAAATTGCAGCTGATGAAAACGTTTTAAATTTTATAGTATAAAGTTTAACGTTTAAAATAAAATATAAAATAAAAAAATTAAAATAAAACTAAAAAAAGGCTCCACAGTTGCGTCCCAACTGCATAGCGTATAATAATTTGTGTGCTAAGTATAGTAATAAATATACGTAATGGAAGATTGCTTAAATACAGTTACTGAATTAGATGATTTAATAGAATTAGATGATTAGAAATCTGAATTTATACTGTCATCATTGTATAATGATATCTCAACTGTTATTGCAAATTACCCTGAAATTAAGGACACGTCAATATTGCAGAGCTTTGTTAAGCTAATAAGCAAGGTGGATTCTCTACATAAAGGTATTAGAGAAGCCTACCCTTCCACCCTTTATTGGCTACTTCCAATAATTTCAAGTTAATGGAAGAAATGGGCGCTTTACAGAGAAGTTTACTAAAGGAAAAGAATTGAGATCTGAGGAAATAAATAATTATTTTAAAATTCAAGATTCGGCCAGTGATGGAATAGAGGATTTAAAAAGTCAGTTAAATACTTTGCAAGGAAAGTGTAAAGTTCTTACTATTGAAAGGGGAATTGGCTATTATGTATGAAGAAAACTCAAGCAGCTCTTGATGCAAGTAATGACAAAATCTTGAAAATAAATAATGAAATTGCTGTTTTACAATTGCAGATCAGTAAATTTAGTAAACAAAATCTATCCAGAAATGATACTTTGTGGTTCTCAGATGAAGTCATGCAGACCTATTTTGATTCCCTTATTGACGGTGTTAAAGGAAGGAGTGATATCAGTATGATTGGGCCAGCAGTAACGCAGCTGTTAACACGTTCCCTGTGGTTGACGCCGAGTGGCGTCATAGCAGATGTTCGAGGAATGCGGGTGACTCCTAGTGGCGTCATTCGCGCGCATCTATTCCCCCTCCATTTTTGCAAGTAAAAGATTGTCGAAACCCGTTTTGACTGATTGTATCTTGTGTGTCATAAGTTTAGTTGTACGTAAATGATAATCGTTATAGATTTTAGAGTTTTAAGTTATTTTAAAATGAGTGATAAAAATCCTAGTTGTTCACGTGAGTTTGAATCACTTATTGTAAGTGAAATAGATCGTCTTCATGATTTTGATTCCGATATTGAAGACTATAGCAGTGGTGTAAGTTATAGTTTGAGTCAAGTTAGTGATAGCGATAGTGACTTAGGAGATATTACTGTATCAGCAAATATTTCTCGTACACGTCTCGTACACGTGTACATATTAGAAAAACATCTATTTTTTTGTAAATATTATATTGAACTTTTTGCAAAACATACAACAACATTGGAAAATGAGAGGAACAGCTATTGGTAAGTACGCACTTCCATTTCATAGTTATAAATAGTATAATAATAGCTCTATTATTATATTTTTCGATAGCTCTATTATAAATTCTTATCGATTTCCTGAAACAGTATTTCTTGGCTTTTACAGGTTGTAAAATTAACTACTTCGTCACGTTGCAAACCTTATAAAATGTGTTGTATACAGACTTTAATATGCGTACAGACTTTCATATGCGTAAACAAATACAGTGATTCTATATTTCCAAACCCACCCATCCATACACGTACAGTGGTATTGACCCACCCACTCACCCATACACGTACAGTGATATTGACCCACCCACCCACCCATACACGTACAGTGGTATTGACCCACCCACTCACCCATACACGTACAGTGGTATTGACCCACCTACCCACCCATACACGTACAGTGGTAGTGACCCACCCTCCCACCCATACACGTATAATGGTAGTGATTATACGTGTATTGCAACGTGCACATTGCAGCGTGCACACCCGCCCACCCATACGTGAACATTGGTATTGACCCACTCGCCCACCCATACGTGAACATTGGTATTGACCCACTCGCCCACCCATACGTGAACATTGGTATTGACCCACTCGCCCACCCATACGTGAACATTGGTATTGACACACCCGCCCACCCATACGTGAACATTGGTATTCACACATTTTGACCAAATGCAAATACTTTTGATATTACACGTACATTGGTAAAAGTAGTTCAATACCAATGTACGTGTAGGGGCGGGCGGGTGGATCAGTACGATTGAACGTGTAAGGGCGGGCGAGTGGGTCAATACCAATGTACGTGTAGGGGCGGGCGGGTGGGTCAGTACCACTGAACGTGTAGGGGTGGGCGGGTGGGTCAGTACCACTGAACGTGTAGGGGTGGGCGGGTGGGTCAGTACCACTGAACGTGTAGGGGTGGGCGGGTGGGTCAGTACCACTGAACGTGTAGGGGTGGGCGGGTGGGTCAGTACCACTGAACGTGTAGGGGTGGGCGGGTGGATCAATACCAATGTACGTGTAGAGGTGGGCGCGTGGGTCAGTACCACTGAACGTGTAGGGGTGGGCGGGTGGGTCAGTACCACTGAACGTGTAGGGGTGGGCGGGTGGGCTAAATATCACTGTACGTGTGTGGGTGGGAGGGTGGGTAAATATCACTGTACGTGTATGGGTGGGTGGGTCAATATCACTGTACGTGTATAGGTGGGTGGGTGGGTCAATATCACTGTACGTGTATGGGTGGGTTTCAATCGTTCGATCTTTGAGTTTTCGATACTAAGAATTTTGGTAGATTGTACAAATCTATTCTTAGTATGTACAAAATACCACTTGACGCCACTCGGCGTCATCCGCACACAACATCGATAATTGATGCTGTGTGCGGATGACGCCGAGTGGCGTAGATAATTTTTTTTTACAAAACCAATAAAAGTAGTGTTACTATATTGTAAACTATCATTTTATGACTTTATATGGATATTTGATAACATTTTGTGTGTCAGCACTGGCCTACCCTAGCTGTTTGCCATTCGCAGTGAACGTGTTAAAAGTTGGCACTTTAAAAGATATTTAATGCCAACTTCAACATTTATTCATTTCTAAAAAACGCTTTATCATTCTGTGCGTCAACAACAGTCTAGACCTAACTAATGCTGATTCTGGCTCTCATTGGAGCCTGCTTGCTTGGGACCGGCAATCCGAAAAGGCTTATCATTGGGACTCAGTGAAAGGGCTTAACAGGAGTGCTACTCTTAGACTTGCTAACATTTAGGACTTGCTGAGGGAATTATTGTCGAAGCAGTTTGTGATCAGCAGACTAACACTTATGAATGTGGACTATTGACACTCATAAATGCACATTTAGTATTGCAAAATATTTTGAAATATGATGAATTAGTTCCATCTACCTGTAATAAAGTAACTAATAAGCAGGGCATTACAAACACTACAAATAGTGCTCTTCCACCTGAAGAGGCAAAAAACATGAAGAATACAGAAGGCGAAACTGTTACTGTTGTTACAAAAAAAGGAAGCAAGTGTTATTTATGTGAGAAGGAAAGTGGTCCATGCTTAAATACTATAACAACTAAGAATAGATTTGAGCCGCTGTCTTTACTGGTGTCAGAAGATAATCAGCCAATTGATAAATCTAAATCCTCCCAAAAAAAACTGAAAAAATGCAAGCTATTATAGTATGTGGGAAAAAACCAACAAGAGTAAGTAATGTGATGAGTCAGCACTCAGATCAGACGGATCGTCTAGCGATAGTGTGCCGGCCTTATCTGCAAGTCAATATCTATTGAATTGTGCTAGTTTTAAGTTTAATTTTTGTCTGTTATTTTTATTCTGGATTTATTTATAATGTCTCAGTGCGGTATTTGTTCGAAGGATATTAAGTTTTCAAGTGTTCAAATTAAGTGTAAAGAATGTGAACGTGATTTTCATGGCTCGTGTCTAAAAATGAGCAAGGCTGATATGGAACGTATTACGAAGGATGATTTAGTGTGGAGATGTCAACCTTGTGGAGAAAATAGAAGGAAGAGTCTACAGTTTGAATCTGAAGTGCAGGAAGGTAAGCTAACATTAGAAGATATAATGAAGAAAATTGCTGAATACCAAAGAAGTCAGGAGGTTAATTTTAATAAATCGTATGAACACTTAAGTGAGCAGTTGCAAGAGAATAATAAAGTAATAAAAGAACAAAATTCTTCAATTCAAAACTGTCTCAAAATAATTGATAATTTGGTTAGTGAAAATAAGCAGTTAACCAAGAAAGTAGCTGATTTGGAACGTAGAGTTGACGACATGGAGCAGTATTCTAGGGCTAATGCTGTGGAGATACAGGGTGTCCCAATGAAACCTAATGAAGATTTGATTAGTGTCATAAAAGAAGTAGGGAAGGCCTTGGACATTGACATCTCGGACTCTATGATCGATGCGTGTCATAGGATGGGACATAGGGCTGCTACAAACGGAGCTCCCCCAGGAATCATCGTTAAATTTATTAGGCGATTTGATAAAGAGAGCTTTCTAAAGCAACGACGTGTCAAAAGAACACTCTCTACGAGACACATGAACCTGGAAGTGGACCGGCCCGTCTACATAAATGAAGCCTTGACACCGGCGAGGAGGCGACTTCTGGCAGCGGCTCGGCAACTGCGGAAGGAACGAGACTTTAAGTTTCTTTGGGTGCGAGGAGGGAAAATCTTCCTTCGTAAACAAGAAAACTCTTCTGTCATACACCTGTATGTGTAAGACAGGTATAAAGATTTTATATCTTTAATGGAAACTATAAATGTAAAGATTAAATCGTTTAGATTATTTCTTTTAAAGAATAAAGTAAAAACTAGAATAACAGGGATATTAACTGGCTCCGCTACACTGGCTCTAAATCACAGCCTTCATGGATTCAGCAACCGCCCCTCCCTCACGATGACCTTGAGGTTGGTAAACTAATCAATTATCTTATCCTTTGATAAGCAGGTTGTCACACACTCCTCAATGGCTGCGGCGTTCATGTCGAGCTTATCAATACAAGGTGCAGAGTCCACAGATAGTGTCCGGTCGAGCCTGCCTTACTCGATCGTGTCTACAAGCACGGTGGTACAGACCCACCCGCCCACCCATACACGTACAGTGGCAATTTTATAAAAAAAAACACATTCAGACTGAGAGAAGGAAGAGTTATTGTTTTAAGACATATGTTTATAGAACCCTTTTTACTAGTTTTCGTGTACGTGACCATACCCTGAGTCTTGAAGGAATTTTTATGAACATCCTGTATATACGTAGAGTGGTATTGACCCACCAACACTATACACGTGGTATTGACCCACCCGCCCACCCGTACAAGTATAGTGCCATTGACCCATCTGCCCACCCCATACACGTAGAGTGGTATTGACCCACCAACACTATATACGTGGTATTGATCCACCCGCCCAAGTATAGTGCTTTTGACCCATCCGCCCACCCCATACACGTAGAGTGGTATTGACCCACCAACACTATACACGTGGTATTGACCCACCCGCCCACCCGTACAAGTTTAGTGCCATTGACCCATCCGCCCACCCCATACTCATAGAGTGGTACTGACCCACCCACACTATACACATGGTATTGACCCACCCGGCCACCCGTACAAGTATAGTGCTATTGACCCAACCGCCCACCCCATACACGTAGAGTGGGTATTGACCCACCCACACTATACATGTGGTATTGGCCCACCCGCCCACCCCATACACGTATAGTGGTACACGCACACTGGTACTAACCCACCCGCCAACCCGTACACATACAGTGGTACTAACCCACCCACCCTCCCATACATGTACAGTGGTATTGAGCCAAGGTGATCTTGCTAACCTGTAAATTGAATTCATGTCTCAAAAGATAAATGTTTTTATTTTTTATAGTTATTACAAGTTTCTTAATATACATTTATTTATTATGTCAAATTAAGCTAGCATATAATTAAAAATTACTGTAGAAACTATATTAGTATATTATAATTAGACACCATGTAAATATTATTCATCTAAATATAAGAAGTTTGAGACAAAATTTTGATATTTTCGTTGCTGAATTAGATACAAAATATGTTTTTTCAGACATAATAATTCTGTCAGAAATTTGGATTAATTCTGTTGAAGAGAATTTCTATAAAATACCGTCTTATGATTTATATGTAAAATGTAATAATAACTATAGATCAGGGGGTATTGCTGTTTATGTAAAGAACACAATACAAGTCATAGAATGTGTAAATCTTGATCTCCATACAGCTGATGCGGTGTTTATTTCATTTTTATTATCAAAACAGAATTTTCATTTATTAGCAATTTACAGATTAATTTATCATCCAGTAATTGATTTTGTTAATGAATTGGAAAGTATATTTTAAAATGAAAATGGATTGATATATAATAAAGATAATACTTTTTTAGTAGGAGATATTAATATAAATATTTTAGAAAACTTTAATGTTGGAATAAATACTTATAAAGCATTGATGGCTGCAAATGGTTTTGTCAGTTTAATCAATGGACCAACTCGTGTGACGCAACAATCACAAACTTGCATTGATCACGTTTACACAAGAGTAGCCCGTCTCTACGTACAGTGCTATTGACCCACCCACCCGCCCATACACGTACAGTGGCATTGACCCACCCGCAGGGCCGCCCAGAGACTTTTGGTGGCCCCGGGGCAAAGTTTACCATGTGGCCCCCTTCTTTACTTCAAAATAAATTTAATTACTCTGATTGTCAAGTATACTATAGTTGATATTTTACTTTTAGCACATTCTACAATATTCTTACCATTTCTTTCGTTAGATTACTATTGTAATTAAGATTCTTGTTCATGGACGTTTTCTCAGAGCTAGCTGCGAAGCTCCGATAAGTTTTTCTCTAATTGCCATATACTTTTTAAACATTTCCTTAAGTATTACCACTACAATAACATCAATCTCTTATAACAAAACTACTATTCCTTAATATTAAATAAATATTAACGAACCAAGCAATGCCACAGTCATTTGCATAGTTGGGCGCAGCAGCTCTTCGATTGCCAGTTGAGGAGTCATCCTCGCCAATGATATTAGCTGTGGGTGAGGGAGGGAGGGGCCAATAAATTTGTATAAGCCACTTGGCTTCGCTAGCTAAAGAGCAAGTTTAGACAGAGAGTGGCCGAATGTTCACGAAGTAAAATAATTTGGCGAGCTCGAACATCTAGTGCTTTAAAAACAGTCAACTGAGAGTTGAGGTTATGTTATTGTTATATCAAACAGGTCAACACAGGTTGTAGACCACTGGGTACGTAGCTTATTGATGTTGGACATTAAAACATCTAGTTTATACTCGTGATTTTAGTTTGTCTTTGTACTAAACTTTAAAACTATTCAATTTTTATTTCACAGGCATAAAAAGCATTTTGTACCAACTCAATGTTCTCAGCATAAAACACAGTAACATTTATGTCTGTCAAATTGGATACTATATCATTGATGTACATCACAGTGTACACGTCCGTACAGTGACAGTGGTATTGACACACCCACACACCCATTCACGAACAGTGGTATTGACCCTCCCGCTCAACAATACACGTACAGTGGTTCAATCTTAGTTAATTTCACTTATCACGCAACAAACAATAAATAAATATTGTATTAATGATTGTCAAAAATATAAATGGCTTACTCGTTCGTTAGTGACAGTAAAAAATTATGAAAACTATTTTGATTGGTCGTAGATTTGTTATGTTAATGAATGACAACATTAATCAATTATGCTATTTGTTTGGGAACAACCCGTACGTGGGCATAAATGGTTTTTAATTAAGAGCTACTGTACTGAGTATGTTGAGAATACACCCCTGTTCCTGTTACAGTTTCAGGGTAAATTAAACCAGACAATAAAAGAGTTACAAAAAGTTAATTGTCACAAAATAAATATTATTCAAAAGGAGTTGTACAAATCTTAGTTTTTTAATTAAGATTTGTACAACTCTTATGATGAATGATTTGAACAAAAATTCATTCTTTTGTGAATCCCTCTGGTCTGAGGAAGGTGAGCGTGGTTCACCGAAATCGATCAACATAATATTTGTGCATTTTGTGCTTGTATTGTAGTATATTTGTGCATTTTGTGCTTATATTGTAATAAATTTGTGTTGTGTGACGTTTACTTGTACTGTATACAAATCTTAACAATGATGAAAATGTTTCTATTAACGGTGAACTTAAGAGCTCCTCTTTTCATTAAGACCTATGTCATAATATATTGGTAAAATGTCTTTACGAACATCCATGTCATAATAACTAGTAAATTAAAAATGTTAAAAGAAACATTACAGTCGAGAGAAAGTAAAAAAATTGCATGTACACTAAACTCTGGTTAACCGGTTAAATATGATGGAAGGTGAATCCGAATAGTACAGAACGTAACAAAATTATAATTTTTAGACAAGATTATTCCACGCAATTACTCCCGCGATAGCGTAGGGCAAGTTGAATGTAATGCACATTTACACACATATTTTTTCACATCCGGTAAGCGAGCGGTGATGTTGTTGTATGCATATCTACCAGATTTAAGTACCTAGAAATCTACTGTAATTTAGTGGTTTCATCGTTAATTTATTCTTTTTATACTGTAAAAATATATAATTTACTTTGCAGTATATTAAAATACTATATTGAAACATTTATAGTCTATTTTTATTGATTTCAATAAAACGTTACCATAACTTACTGGGCCTAACTTTAGCTTTTTGTTCTCTCAAAATCTGGAATTGGAATAAGAATCATAGCAAATTAAATTAATCGATAATTATAGTAGTTTACTAGGAAATCCAAAAGAACGCAATAAATTACAGAAATATCACTCGATAAAATACAACAATAACAAAATATTTCTTTACTGGACGGCAGTAAACCAACAGACTAATGATTTACGATGTCCCCGATCTTGACTATTAATTGAACTCTTCCAGCCACGTTGTTACAACATTGTATATTTTGCATGCGGGTTTTTTGGGTGCAAAACACAGTTACTACTGAAATACGACTACTATTTCTTAAATTTAGTGCATATATTGAAAAATTAGCTGATCAGTGCCGGGAAAGAGTGCTACGTGGTAACGTTCGAACGGAGTGCCGCCGCATACTACCAGCTTTGAAACCAAGTTTGTAAGAACCTTTTCTCATAAAGACTTTTCGACCTTTTTAAAATGACAGATTTAAAATGTTTTTACTTTAATTTCGTTTGCTTATTTAATTGTGTTGTTCTTAGGCCTCCACGTTTTTTATTACAATTTATTAATTTGCATACTTTAGGCCGCAGGTTACTGATCACTCGTTTTCACATTATATAGATCTATTATTTTGCTACGATGAGTCAAGGGATTTTCGAAACACTAAATCAAGATTATTTATCTACATAAACAGAATTTGTGAAAAAATACAAAATAAGGATAAAAGCTTAATCAACAAACCACTACAAATACAAATTAATTCGCAATTGCTGTATTATCTTAAGTTTATAATAGTGATATATCATAACTAATGGTTTTTTTTAAGGATAATAACGTGACCAAGCGATTGATTTCCCTACCACTAAAAGCCAAGATAGAGTTAAATTTAGGACAAGTATAACAATTTTGTTTGAAGTAGTATATACTTTTGAAATTAAAGTTAAAAAATAAAACATACAGAAACGTTTTTGTCCACTTTGTACTAAACACGTCCAAAAACGGAGTTTTGAGTAATACAAAAATGTAAAGTTAGTGGGTCTTTTGACATGTTTTATATAAATAGTGTACGAAACAGGACATCTCATAGAGGTGGCCCACTGTCCACACCACTCAAGTATATTTATATGTTCGCAAATTAGAATTTATATTTTGGTGTGTTCACAAGCTGCCATGACTTTACACTTGTTCGCAAACAAGACAACTGGCGAGGGGTACAGTTGCAGTCACACACCAAGCAGAGCGTATGCTGTCACACCACTATGTCGAATGCTGACAAACTTCAACGACCAGTGTACAACTTGCTCCAAAAGGCTCCCTGGTTGCTATAAAACCAATGGTTTAGTTTAAACGTTTTAAAACTAAAACTAGAAGACTTATCTGCCTAATATCACTTTTGATATTTTGATAAAGGCCTGAATCGTTTCTTATCTAGTAGATTATTAAGTATTTTCTTTTTTGTTGCATGAAATGTGGCCCCCCCCTCTGAACTAAGTCTGTGTGGCCCCAGGGCAATTTGCCCCTTTTGCCCCCCCCTCTGGGCGGCCCTGCCTGAGGGAATGTACACCCGCCCGCCCATACACGTACAGTGGTATTGACCCACCCGCCCTACTATACACGTACAGTGGCATTGACCCACCCGCCTGCCCATACACGTACAGTGGCATTGACCCACCCACCCGCCCATACACGTACAGTGCTATTGACCCACCCGTCCGCCCATACACGTACAGTGCTATTGAACCATCTGCCCACCCCATACACGTAGAGTGGTATTGACCCACCAACACTATACACATGGTTTTGACCCACCCGCCCACCCGTACAAGTATAGTGCCATTGACCCATCCGCCACCCCATCCCAGCTTATCTCTATAAGATAGTGGTTGATGCGTGTGTTAAGCATGTTGGCATCACTGATCACTCGCTTACAGAAGTAAATGTCCGGTTTGATGGTGGTGGAGGGCAGCTACCTAAGGCTTCCCCTTATCACTATCGAACTGATAGAGTGAGGCTTAAACAGCTGTTAGGCAATGTAACTGGTCGTACGTTTATAAACAGTCTGACTTCATCTGCTTTTGACTCTTTCTTTCAAATATTACAAGACAATATTGATAAATGTAAAGTAACAACTAACTTTCGTAAACCTTTGAAAAAATTAAAACCTTGGATGAATGATTATATTTCTAATAAAATTAAGAGAAGAAATCACTTATTTAAACTGACGAAAAACCATCAAAATAATGAGGAATTGAGGTTGCTATATCTGAATTTTAGGAATAAGTTAAATTATAATATAAAACAATTAAGACAATTTTTATAAACAGAAATTTGGTAAATGTCTTGGTAACTCAAAGGCTACTTGGAAAGTTTTAAATGAAGTAACAGGACAAGCAAGAAAAACTGACAATTCAATTCGGTTAGAACTTAATGGTTCTAACCGAAGTTGCTTAAGTTTTACTACTGGCGTTTTCCCATCTAAATTAAAGTTGGCAGTGGTGATACCAGTGTTCAAGAATGGATCTAGATTCAGTTGCAATAGCTACAGACCTATTTCTCTTTTGTCTTGCTTCTCTAAAATCTTTGAGAAATTAATGAAGGGTAAATTATTAAAATTCTTAAAAATTACACCTTTTTTCAGTAATAAACAGTTTGGATTTAGAGCTGGTATGAGTATAGAACATGCCCTTTTAAATTTTATGTCAAGTATCTTTGATGGTCTGAATGGTGGGAAGTGTGTAAGTGGTCTTTTTTTAGATATTAGAAAAGCATTTGACACTGTGGATCACAATATTTTATTAGACAAGCTCTTTGAATGTGGTATTCGTGGGGTTGCACATAAATGGTTTGCAAGTTATTTGTTAAATAGAAAACAATATGTTAAAGTATGCTCAGTATTAAGTAATGTAGGAACAATTAAGTACGGAGTTCCTCAGGGTTCTGTTTTGGGGGCAATATTATTTATAATTTAAATAAATGATCTCTGTAATGGAAGATTTTTTGGTATACTGACATCTTTTGCTGACGATACTGCCATGTCGTACTGTGCACCTAGCTGGGATCAGGTGTTTTCATGGGTGAATAAAGATTTAGAGGCGTTACAGTGGTGGTGTTCAAATAATAACATGCTGATGAGTGCTGAAAAGACCAAGTATATTAACTTTAGTTTTAAAAAAGGAAGTAATATTTGATGGCCAAATTTTATACAAATGTATAGAATGCATTGGAAGCCAATCTATTTGTATAAGAAAATGTTCCATTGTGGAGAGGGTTACCAAATTGAAGTATCTTGGTGTAATTGTTGATAGTGAACTTAGTTGGAAGATGCATATCAGTAGGTTAAGGAATAAATTAAATGGCATTTTGAGATATTTCTATTTTTTGAAAGATATTTGTAGTAGGAAAATCATGCGAATGTTATATTTTGCACTATTTCAGAGTCGAATTGAGTACGGAATCATAGTGTGGGGAAGTGCATATGATACATATTTGAATTTAATATATTTGCAACAAAAACATGTAATAAGGCTAATCAACCGAAAAGGTAAGTTTGAGCATACATGGCCCCTCTTTTGTGCTCTACGACTTTTACCATTGAAACACTTGTACATTTATAAAGTCTTAAAGATATTTTATGAAAGAAGTGGAGGTGTTCAGTGTATGACAAATGTTTACAGGCAGAGGCTTAGAAATGTGAAGCATTTTTCAATACCAAAACCTAACAATACTTTCTTCACAAAAACTGTTAATTTTATTGCACCAAGAATATTTAATCAATTACCTGAATATATAAAAGAAGCACAAAGTAGAAAATTATTTTTTAATAAATTGAAAAACTGGTTATTTAGTCTGGATGATGTTGATTTCTTGAGACAAATACTAAGATAAATGGCCAGTGGGAACACTATTTCGAGGTAGTGATCATAGTAAAAAAAATTTTAACTGAAGTGAAATGATTAACATATAATGAAATACATATATAATAATAAATACTCATAAAATAATTGATATGGCATTATAATGTTTAAATTAATTAAAAAGTAAGTATGTTTAGTTTATTTACATTACTATTAATTATTCATAAATTACTAAAATTACAATCAAGGATTTATTTTCAATTATCAATTGGTAAATATAACCAGCATATTTCTTAATTTTAGGCTGTACATAGAAATTGATAATTTATTACCTGTTCGCTAATAATAGTTTTTTAAGTTTAATTATGTAAAGGAACCTCTAATCAGGCTAAATATAATGCCTTAGAGGCCCCATATTTCTATTTTTTACATACATTTTTTTATTTTTAAATTAGACTTAGTATGTAGGCAAATGTTTTTAAGTTTTATTTATATTAAGTATATAAGATCTTTTATTTTGTTCTTTGTTTATATTTGGCAAGTCACCAATATTATGTTTTAAAATGTGTTTTGTATTTGTTTCTTGTCAAAAAAGTCTGATCGTGTAAAAAAAAATTGAGAAATAAATTTATTATTATTATTATATTATGTGAGTGAAGAGAAAAATGACAGTGGACAGTTTAAATCAAAAACACGGACATTTACTACGCCTTACTCTGTCTTCTGGTTATTCTTCAGTCATGCAACAAACATTGCCCATTTTTCCCGTTCCCGACCTCTGCCAGGTGGAAATTGAGCAAAAGTTTGTTGTTGCACATTTTCGTACGTTTATAAAATTGTATAAAAAATTATTAAAAATCTGAAATGTATAGAACAGAACATTCTGCATCGATTGGTAGAAAGTGTGCCAGGCTTGCTTGATTATAAACACGTTTTATTGATTTTAACACAAGAGCATAAAATATGCTCTACCTTCTGATCCAAGGTTAAGATTGGCTTACTAATTCATTATTTTTAAATATTGTCATACAGTCTACAGATTTTTCTTGTCTGTTTTATTTGTGGATGTTCTTAAAACAATCTTCACATGAAAATGGCTTTTCTTCACATAATGTTGTCATAAATCTTTTGCAGCTGGCCAGTCTTTTTGTTCAACAACCCTCTTGTAACAAACTTTAAGAGAAGAAATCACTTATTTAAACTGACGAAAAACCATCAAAATAATGAGGAATTGAGGTTGCTATATCTGAATTTTAGGAATAAATTAAATTATAATATAAAACAATTAAGACAATTTTTATAAACAGAAATTTGGTAAATGTCTTGGTAACTCAAAGGCTACTTGGAAAGTTTTAAATGAAGTAACAGGACAAGCAAGAAAAACTGACAATTCAATTCGGTTAGAACTTAATGGTTCTAACCGAAGTTGCTTAAGTTTTACTACTGGCGTTTTCCCATCTAAATTAAAGTTGGCAGTGGTGATACCAGTGTTCAAGAATGGATCTAGATTCAGTTGCAATAGCTACAGACCTATTTCTCTTTTGTCTTGCTTCTCTAAAATCTTTGAGAAATTAATGAAGGGTAAATTATTAAAATTCTTAAAAATTACACCTTTTTTCAGTAATAAACAGTTTGGATTTAGAGCTGGTATGAGTATAGAACATGCCCTTTTAAATTTTATGTCAAGTATCTTTGATGGTCTGAATGGTGGGAAGTGTGTAAGTGGTCTTTTTTTAGATATTAGAAAAGCATTTGACACTGTGGATCACAATATTTTATTAGACAAGCTCTTTGAATGTGGTATTCGTGGGGTTGCACATAAATGGTTTGCAAGTTATTTGTTAAATAGAAAACAATATGTTAAAGTATGCTCAGTATTAAGTAATGTAGGAACAATTAAGTACGGAGTTCCTCAGGGTTCTGTTTTGGGGGCAATATTATTTATAATTTAAATAAATGATCTCTGTAATGGAAGATTTTTTGGTATACTGACATCTTTTGCTGACGATACTGCCATGTCGTACTGTGCACCTAGCTGGGATCAGGTGTTTTCATGGGTGAATAAAGATTTAGAGGCGTTACAGTGGTGGTGTTCAAATAATAACATGCTGATGAGTGCTGAAAAGACCAAGTATATTAACTTTAGTTTTAAAAAAGGAAGTAATATTTGATGGCCAAATTTTATACAAATGTATAGAATGCATTGGAAGCCAATCTATTTGTATAAGAAAATGTTCCATTGTGGAGAGGGTTACCAAATTGAAGTATCTTGGTGTAATTGTTGATAGTGAACTTAGTTGGAAGATGCATATCAGTAGGTTAAGGAATAAATTAAATGGCATTTTGAGATATTTCTATTTTTTGAAAGATATTTGTAGTAGGAAAATCATGCGAATGTTATATTTTGCACTATTTCAGAGTCGAATTGAGTACGGAATCATAGTGTGGGGAAGTGCATATGATACATATTTGAATTTAATATATTTGCAACAAAAACATGTAATAAGGCTAATCAACCGAAAAGGTAAGTTTGAGCATACATGGCCCCTCTTTTGTGCTCTACGACTTTTACCATTGAAACACTTGTACATTTATAAAGTCTTAAAGATATTTTATGAAAGAAGTGGAGGTGTTCAGTGTATGACAAATGTTTACAGGCAGAGGCTTAGAAATGTGAAGCATTTTTCAATACCAAAACCTAACAATACTTTCTTCACAAAAACTGTTAATTTTATTGCACCAAGAATATTTAATCAATTACCTGAATATATAAAAGAAGCACAAAGTAGAAAATTATTTTTTAATAAATTGAAAAACTGGTTATTTAGTCTGGATGATGTTGATTTCTTGAGACAAATACTAAGATAAATGGCTAGTGGGAACACTATTTCGAGGTAGTGATCATAGTAAAAAAAATTTTAACTGAAGTGAAATGATTAACATATAATGAAATACATATATAATAATAAATACTCATAAAATAATTGATATGGCATTATAATGTTTAAATTAATTAAAAAGTAAGTATGTTTAGTTTATTTACATTACTATTAATTATTCATAAATTACTAAAATTACAATCAAGGATTTATTTTCAATTATCAATTGGTAAATATAACCAGCATATTTCTTAATTTTAGGCTGTACATAGAAATTGATAATTTATTACCTGTTCGCTAATAATAGTTTTTTAAGTTTAATTATGTAAAGGAACCTCTAATCAGGCTAAATATAATGCCTTAGAGGCCCCATATTTCTATTTTTTACATACATTTTTTTATTTTTAAATTAGACTTAGTATGTAGGCAAATGTTTTTAAGTTTTATTTATATTAAGTATATAAGATCTTTTATTTTGTTCTTTGTTTATATTTGGCAAGTCACCAATATTATGTTTTAAAATGTGTTTTGTATTTGTTTCTTGTCAAAAAAGTCTGATCGTGTAAAAAAAAATTGAGAAATAAATTTATTATTATTATTATATTATGTGAGTGAAGAGAAAAATGACAGTGGACAGTTTAAATCAAAAACACGGACATTTACTACGCCTTACTCTGTCTTCTGGTTATTCTTCAGTCATGCAACAAACATTGCCCATTTTTCCCGTTCCCGACCTCTGCCAGGTGGAAATTGAGCAAAAGTTTGTTGTTGCACATTTTCGTACGTTTATAAAATTGTATAAAAAATTATTAAAAATCTGAAATGTATAGAACAGAACATTCTGCATCGATTGGTAGAAAGTGTGCCAGGCTTGCTTGATTATAAACACGTTTTATTGATTTTAACACAAGAGCATAAAATATGCTCTACCTTCTGATCCAAGGTTAAGATTGGCTTACTAATTCATTATTTTTAAATATTGTCATACAGTCTACAGATTTTTCTTGTCTGTTTTATTTGTGGATGTTCTTAAAACAATCTTCACATGAAAATGGCTTTTCTTCACATAATGTTGTCATAAATCTTTTGCAGCTGGCCAGTCTTTTTGTTCAACAACCCTCTTGTAACAAACTTTGCAGTTCTTTCTTGCTCTTCTTCGGTGTTTGCCTTCACCAATAAATGTGGTAGTCTCTGTCAACTTTTTCAAGCCTTCAGCTTTTAGTGGCTCGATCACTTTTTCGTCATCAAACCATTAAAAGTGACCGACGACGAAAAAGGCCATACTGAATTTAGTTATCGAATATAAGTTTTTCGTCTTTGAGCATTAGCACCAGCATTTTTTTCGTATGCAAGCCAAGAATTCACAATGGCTGTTCCCAAAATAAGGTCTTCGGCAACTATCAGTTACAACTAGTGGTTTCAGTATATAATTGTCCTGCCGAGTTTTCTTGTTTGTATCGACAACATCTACTGGATGTTTTGTTAGCATAATTTTCACTTCCCTCTTACCCATCCATCTTGTATATATATACAGGGTGTCTCTGAACTCTCTGATTTCAGCTATAATATGTTGTTCCTAGTTCATATGGGATACTAAATATCATATTTAAACTGTCCAAAACTCCTTGTCTATCCGTACAGCCGCCATTTTGTTTTTTTTACTAATTAATTTTTATCTCAAGAACTATACGTTGTATTGAGCTGAAACTTTGCACTGCTCTTTATTGCATAAAGAAGTATTTACGAAAAAAATACTGTTTTTCTCTCTTTAACATTTTCAAAATGGCGGCCATGTAAAATTTTTAACCTTAAATAAGTAAAAAACCAAAAAATACTAAAAAAATTATACAGAACAATCTTTTTAGAGGATTTAGTTATAAAATTAAAAATAGTACTTTTTTAAAATCGCATGAAAAATAACAAAGAAAACTTAAATTTTGTAATACTATGTACAGTACTCTGTGCCGAGTCCAGATGTTGTACGAGTATTACAATAACAGGATAATAAAATATCTGTACAACAAATTTAGTTACCAAGAGCAATAAAAAACTTACAAACTACTTCTACATTACAATAGTTGCTCAACATGTCCTCCTCCATTTTCATTACACAATGTGAAACGTTGCGTTAGTGATCTTCGCACCTGTGCAAATTCATTGTTCTCCTGTATTACAGCTGCGGCTTCTACAATTCTACCTGCCAAATCCATTGCGTTTTCAACAGGTGTTGAATAAACTAACTCTTTCATTCTTCCCCAAAAATAAAAATCCAGTGGTGTCAAGTCGGGTGACCTTGGAGGCCACGATATTGGTCCCCCTCTTCCAATCCATTGTTGGCCACACGTCGCATTTAGATGGTTACGTACAATTTCCCCAAAGTGAGCAGGTGCACCATCGTGCTGAAACCACATGTTAATTCTTTGTTCCAAAGTAATATTTTCCAACAGGTCAGGGAGTATATCTCTTAAAAATACAAGATATATAGCTGCAGTCAATCTTTGAGGGAAAATATAAGGGCCTACAATATTGTCCCCTAGAATACCTGCCCAAACATTTATTGAAAACCGACGTTGAAATCCTCTGAAAGCGACTTCCTTCGGATTTTCTTGGGCCCACACATGGCTGTTCCTGGAGTTAAACATTCCTTCTTGGTTAAAGGAACATTCATCATTAAAAAGTACATTTTTTCAGAAAGTTTGGGTTATCTGTTACCTTATGGATGAACCAGCGACAACACTCTTCACGTAGTGGGTAGTCTCTAGGTTCAAGTGCTTGTACTCTTTGTAAGTGAAATGGATACAGCTGTTGTTCTTTAAGTACCCGCCAGACAGTATCTTTGCTTGCGTTTAACATTTTACCTATTGATCGTGTTACTTGTACAGGGATTTTCCTCAAACCTTTGAATTACATTTTCCTCAAACTCAATAGAACGTATTATTCTTTCTCTACCAGTGTCAGCCATATTTACATCAAACTTTCCAGTTTCACGCAGCCTGTTGTGTACTGCATAAAAAGTATTCGCACTCGGCAATTGTCTATTTGGGAAACGTTCAGCATACAATCTTCTTGCTTCGTGTCTATTTCCAAAAGCAGCACCGTAGAAAAAATGCATATCACAATATTCTTCATTATTGTAATTAGCCATCAAAATCAATTTGGCACACAGTTAAACTTACAAATAACAATTTTAGCAGAGAGTTAAAGTTACAAATAATAATATTATTAATATTAGCACACAGTTAAAATTTACGAATAACAATATTGGTACTTCTGGTGATAGGTTATGTAAGAACATTCTAATATGTAATGTTACACTAAAATTTAAATCATATGATTAATACAACAATGAAATTTGGGTTTGTAACATTTGGTTAATCAGCTGTTATAAGCTATTTCCTGTTTCCTGTTATTGTAATACAACATCTGGACTCGGCACAGAGTACTGTACATAGTATTACAAAATTTAAGTTTTCTTTGTTATTTTTCATGCGATTTTTAAAAAAGTACTATTTTTAATTTTATAATTAAATCCTCTAAAAAAGATTGTTCTGTATAATTTTTTTAGTATTTTTTGGTTTTTTACTTATTTAAGGTTAAAAATTTTACATGGCCGCCATTTTGAAAATGTTAAAGAGAGAAAAACAGTATTTTTTTCGTAAATACTTCTTTATGCAATAAAGAGCAGTGCAAAGTTTCAGCTCAATACAACGTATAGTTCTTGAGATAAAAATTAATTAGTAAAAAAAACAAAATGGCGGCTGTACGGATAGACAAGGAGTTTTGGACAGTTTAAATATGATATTTAGTATCCCATATGAACTAGGAACAACATATTATAGCTGAAATCAGAGAGTTCAGAGACACCCTGTGTGTGTATATATATATATATATATATATATATATATATATATATATATATATATATATACACTACTCCCCTGGGGTACTCCAGACAATTCATTTCCCCTGGGTTCAATTTAAATACTAGGAATAACTTTTTTATGTGGAAACCGTGCCCTATTTGATGTTACAGTGCTATGAGATGTGTATTTCTTGATAACAATATAGTGGCAAGATCCAGCGACGAATAAAAATTGTCGACGTACAAAACATGACCCTTGTCAAGATAGTCAGTCGCCCATTAGATCCGTCATCAGCACCAGTGCCCAATGTACACTTTCATTTTGTACATGTACCCAGTGTTATCCATATCTTAAAAATTTGATCCCGTACTTATGTGTCTTATTTGGGAGATACTGCTTGAAAATAAGACGTTTTGAAAAGTATGATCCCTTTTAGAGGTAAAAGGGGTCATACTTTCATCCACTACTAAATCTTGGCCAGGCGATTTATTATTCTTAAATACGCTATTTAGGCGAGTCAGAAGTGGCAAGATCTTAGCCAAACGACCTTCTTATGCAATTTTCTCATTATTATTGAAATGCCAAAATCTTAACATTAATTGAAACCTATTTTGTCTCATTACTGTATGAGATACCATGCTACAGTATAATATGTTTCTAGACCAGTAATCAGTTATTTGTGGCATTTGGTCAAGCCCCATGTACAACAAAATACCAAGAAATTGGTTAATTTCTTCCAATGTTCTGAGTCAGCTGATGTGATGGTAAAACTTGAGCATCGTTTCATCCACTATTATTTGCAGTGTCATTATTCTAATAGGTTTTGAAATAATCAATATGCCGGGTTGTTTGAGGCAGGTAAAACGAGAATTGTGAGTTACCACTGACATAATAACTTGTTTGTTTGTTC
>JAQJVL010005578.1:0-34389 GCA_035578905.1 Stictocephala bisonia | reverse complement strand
CACGCACAGTGGTATTGACCCACCTACCGACCCCTACACGTACAGTGGTATTAACTCACCCACCCACCCATACACACATTATGGTATTGATTCACCCACCCACGTTTACACGCACAATGGTATTGACCCACCCGCCCAACCATATACGCACAACTGTATTCAATACCACTGTAAGTGTATAGGTGGGCTGGTGGCTCAATATCACTGTACGCGTATAGGTGGGCTGGTGGGTCAATAACATTGTACGTGTATGGGTGGGCGGGTGGGTCAATACCACTGTACATGTATGGGTGGGCGGGTGGGTCAATGCAAATGTACGTGTATGGGTGGGTGGGTGGTTCAATGCAAATGTACATGTAAGGGTGGGTCAATGCCAATGTACGTGTATGAGTGGGCGGGTGGGTTAATGCTACCGTATGTGTATGGTTGAGTGGGTAGGTACACCGTCAGTATGAAGCAGTTATACAAGACGTATACCAATATAGCGGTCCTCTTAATACCAACATGGCGTCCGCTCAATAGTTGCTATATGTGAGGACACTACTAGAGAAGTCTGGAGTGTTCAAGTTGGGTGGTAGTCAGTATCTGGATGTTGTGCAGGGGAGAGAACTGATTATTAATCTTGTCAATCAGCTGAAAATCAGACCAACACTATGAGGTTCGGATTCCACGTAAAGCTGTAAGTTCCTTAGTTGCTCTCCCTATGGAGTCTTTAGTCAATGGCCCTTTCTTATCATACATTTAACTCAGTTCGTAACACGACTACACTAGTCGTCAACACTCTTACTAAACTAGTATGATCATTTATATGTGCCTAAGCCCGAAGTTGTGTCGTCGGATAATATCTGAGGTTAATCCAAGCATAATTTGAGCTGAGGATAGTTTGTAAATACTGTACGTTATCACATACGTATTAATGTTAGATACTTTTTAAGTTGATTGACCGAGTACAGTAAGTAATATATTCTTATATCTATACTATTTCATATTATTCCAATAACTGCTCTAGTTTAATTGTTTTTAACATTTGTCGTGTAACATCAATCAAATCTAACAAAATGAACTTTAGAAAGATGGCAAGATCATACAAACATTTTCCAATCTCCTTTCATATACTTCAGCATTTATTTTCTAGCCTGTGGTAGCCCTAACAAAGCCTCTTTGTCAAATCTGATACATCTGTTGGACGTCAAACAAATACGACTCACAACAAACAACTCTGAAACAATGTAATCTCTTTTCTTTCTCTGACAACGATCGGATTCTGTTTGCCCACATAAACAGTATATAATATATTGCCCTAAGGACTAGAGAGGTTCTTTCTTTTATTTTGAATTGATAGTTGGTACTTTTGGTATCAATAAATATTTTATTAATGAAGTTAAAATTCAATTTATAACACTAAAATATTAATATTATACGAGTATTCCATTCATTAAAATGCTACGTATATTTTATTAGTAATAGAATGTGGTTAGTTGTTGGCAAGACAATATTCTGCTTTAACTTCATAATTTAATGTTATACTATACAAACAAATATTTTCAAGTATTAAAAGGACCCCTTAAGGTTATAGTTATAAATATTGGTATTAAAATAGCACCGAACTAGGTTTATTTTCAGTTAAATGAAATATTAATATATTTTGGCCAATCACCGTAATAAAACCTAAAATAACCTAAAAAAACCTAGCTTAACTAACATAACCTAACCAAACCTAACACAACAATATATAACCCAAGCCTCTCCTTATACTTTTTAGAAATTTACTGATATCAGAATATTTCTGGCGATTATACTTTTGTCGTGATTACTATACAATTCCACAAAATTTCATTACCAACAACGTTACTTATATAAAAATACATACTTGTCCGTTTTTAATAATTTTTTTAATTTTCAATATTTTTCCACTGAAAAAAAACTGTTATAATCTTATATCTTAATTACTGTATTTATACACTTCAAAAATTTACAGGCGAAAAAATGACATGGCTCCTGTTATTTATAATAAATAGCCATAGCTCTAATAATGATGCACAATTATACATAATTAGCTGACGTGTTATCAGCCCATCCCATATACGCTCTCGGTAAAATATAACAGATTGTTCATATTGGATTTTTAAGCAAAATTAAAACTGCTCATTTTTTTAATAATCCGAAAATTTTACTTCGATGGTACCTTTTCTGCTTAATATTACAGCTTTTTAATTAATCAGTTTGTTAAAACTCTCCTCTTGAAAGTACTTATGAACAATTTGATCAGATCAACACATTAAATATTCATACCAGCGCTGGCTTTTCATGAATATTCAGCTCTCTCAAATCCAAAATGAGTGGCAGTTGAATGATAGTCATTTTAGTTTTTTTAATGTTACAAAACTACAGAAAAGGTATAACTTTTTTGTAAATTTATAAAATTATTCATATATAAGTAAACTATATTTACATACATGTTAAACACATTATGTTAAATTACATGTTATTCAGTCTTATAATGTTATGTTATCAGGTATATAAACCACTTTAAGTATTGAACAGTGATCCGGAGGCTAATCCCCCCAAAAAAAGAACCTTCTTGTAATAAAATCAATAAATGTATTAGTTTTATAATTTTATACATTTATTTACTGCCCACTAAGGTCTCCAGTTGCTTGGCAATTATATATAATTTTCCATATTAATTATCCAATTAGTTATAAAATTGGTCACTTGTCAGAGCCATGTATATTCTGCTTTTATATGTATCTGTAATTTATTTTTAAATTATATTTACTAGTCCTAATTAATGTTTAGAATAAGAAACAAAATATAATATGAAATGTATAATATTATATTTTGGCTCACTTCCTATGCTGCTAAGGTGTTTGCGTTCAGAGGAGCCTGTGACGTCACGGCTAAACACGAGCGTATACGGAGAAAATTAACGTTCCTTGATTACGAATCAATATAAATTAATTTAATATCTTTTACGATTAAATTATTTTTTATGAGTCTAAATGAAAGTGACGCGTGGATTTAAACAATATAGATATTTAAAAGTGTTTTACCATAGTTTAAGAATTTTATTTATCATTACTAACATAAATTACATTGTTTTCATAATAATATTTACTCTCATAGTTCCAATAATTTAAGCTATTATTGACAATGACTACGTTTCTGTAGCTTAAGAAACCACATTAACGCTTCATCAAAGAAATAATGATAATGATATAATCATTTTTATTCTTCTATTACAAATACAATTTCAATTAATACAGTTTCTTAGATATCTAACAGAATATATTTATGATTAATTAAACTTACTTGCAATAATTAATTACAAAAACATACAACATTTCAAATTGTTAGACATTAAATGTTTCTTTGAATTTAGTTTTGATTGTGAAAATATTTAAAGCATATTTAAATTTACATATGATGGTTATAGTCAACTAAATAGTTCTCTTTAAAGTGATTAATATTTTTAAAAGTATAAATAAATAATGAATGTTTTTGTTCTTTGGTGACTTAATTTATTATCATCTGGCTATTCATTTTTATAAAAATCTGTTTTTTATTAACCAGGTTGACTATTTAACGTACAGATAAAGTGCAAAAGCCCGTATTAGCTTGTCATCCAGGTGGAATAAAAGGCTATATATCAACCCTTAATGGACACAGCACCCCTTATCTCTCCCGGTCTGTCTCTCACTCTACATCCTGACACACAAAACAAACCATTTTATCTCTTTAATTAATTAAATACATTTTCGCTAAAATACACATTAATACTTACTATTAAAGAATGGAAGATAAGTTTTATGCCTTTTTTCTTCTTTTCTTTCTTATTAGAAGTAGGTAGTCTTATGCAATCCAAATGTTCTTCAAAATGAGATGGTGTGTTGTTCTTTTTCGTGGAGAAGCACGAGACAAAACATTTTCAGAACTCCATAAGTAAATAAATCCTTTTTCAGACATTCATTAAACTTTGTACGACCTAAAATTTCAATAAATTGCCTTCCCATCAAAAGAACTGTGCCAATTTAATTAAACATATTTTCTTCAGAAGTCAAAAAATGGTTACTTAATAATAACTATCTAAGTTTTTTAAATAATGTTTTAGTGTGAACTCGTAAAATTTAGGAAAATGCTGCTTATTAAAGTATATGATGTAAGATAAGAGATTTTTAAATACAATATTTTCACTAATATATTGCATACAGTGTAAACTGAATTTTTTTGTACAGTTTACAGTATATGTATATTTTTGGCTACTTTTATTTTTGTTAATAATATACAGATTTGTCTAATAATGTAATATTAATTCATTTTTATCTTTTATTTTAAATTATTTAATAATAATACAAAGGTAAATAGTAAGATGATAAGTCGAGTGGTGGTAGAAATACTTTGTGGTACTGTATAAAGATAAGCAGGTGACGCAGAGAATGCTATTGAAGTGACCGGACTGGACCCTTGTTATCTTTATGTTCAACTAATATTTGCGCTGCCACACAATTGTTTATTGGTAGTGAGTATTCTTAGATTATTAATTGACATTTTATATTTGTAATGGAAGGCTAAAAATCAGTATTTCATTATCAATATTTCTTTGATGAAGTGTCAGTGTGATTAAAAAAATCCAAATAATGCATGTATAAAATACCAACATATCAATATATAATAGGTTAAATAATTAGGTTAGTAAAAAAAATATTAGGTTAGTAATAAATAAATGAATATTATCATAAAAGGAATTTTGCTTGATTAGTGGAGCAAAATAGGCCTATATATTGTCTCAAGAAGTTGCTCTATGACTTAAGTCCAAATACATTTTCGTATGATAAAGTAACTTTCATTTAGAATAGTAAAAAATAATTTACTAATAAAACGTTTTTAATGAATTTGTATTGATACACGATAAAGTGAACGTGTAAGCTCTAGTGTTACGGAGCGGCGTCCGGGTCTAGCCGTGACGTCACAGACCCCTCTGAAGTTAGGCACCTTTGCAGCATAGGAAGTGGGCCACCTTTTATTATACCTTTCATATTATATTATGTTTCTTAAACTAAACATTAATTAAGACTAGTAAATATAATTGACAAATTAATGATACAAATAAAAGCAGACTATGCATGATTTAGACAAGTGACCAAATGTTTGTATGGTAAAATAATATGCATTGTAGGATCAACTATCGTGGGCGTTGCTGTGAGTATAGTATAACTATTATTTGTTTGATCATTAATTTGATTTGTAATTGATTGCTAGTTTCATGAGTACGTCTTGTAATCGAATATAGCTAAATTTCACCTGTTAGTATAAATTCCTTGCCTATAACACTTGTTTTTTGTATGAGCTTTTAAACTAACGTTTATATCAATGACCAGAGTAAGCTGAATATATATATATATATATATATGAGTTAGGCTGTTTGTAGTAAATTAATATTTCTCATGCAAAACAAGTGGGTTGAATCTTTATAACATACCTTTGTTTATTGAAACTAATTGATTACGTGAGTATATTTTAAAGCCAATGGTAATTAGAGTTAAAAAAAATGTGTTGCTTTATGATTTACGAGCCTTTATGATTTACTCGTATGATACAGAATCTTTGTATTTTATATTTCCGTGTATGATGAATATGTAAAAGGAAATATATATATATATATATATATATATATATATATATATATATATTTATATTTATATATATATATAAGTTTAGGATATGGTAATTATAATATTTTGGAAGGGAATTTTAAACGTTTTCATGTAAAATAAAATACGTGTTGTATTCTTACCAGGGCCTGGTTTTCTAAACTAGCTGATCGAGTTATCAAGGTTAATGTGTTTTCTCATTGTTTGTAGAGTAATCGTTCATGATTCCTTACTTTTTTAATCAACTTTGGTATGTTTGATGTAGAAATTCAGTGGAAAGTAGTAGCTTACTTTACGCCAACGTTTTACAGCGTCCACTCAATTATTGAGATCATCGTGGCCCCCACTAGAGTAGTCTGAGCTGACCGTGTTTGGTGGTCGTCAAGTTACATGTGGTTTCTGTAACTGTCACCATTCCTGAGTTATCAAATCGTAGTGTAAAATAAAATGAGTTGTTTGAAATAAAACTCTCTTTATTTGCATTGGGAATCTGCAATATTTTTCTACAAAAAATGAAAAACCCAATGCTAACCAAAACCTTTCAAACAACAATATAGAGATATTATTGATTCGTACACAGAAACAATTTTATCCTAAAGACCTACTTCCCAACATCGCAGTGGTTCTTAAATATACAATTTTCTAACTTTCACCTGTGATGGACAGCATTGAATGTTCAAAGCGTCTTAACTACAGATCGTTGAGATTTAGCGCTCTTCAAACCATGGGAGTCACAACAACCAGTCCTTGAACGACATAATTCCCTCTTAATCTACTTCGATTGAATTGTATTTACCTTATTACAGAATTGTAAAATATTCGATTTCAGCTTCTCAGAGTGGGTGGGGCCTTTCCAATCATCCACCCACCCACACTTTCCACTCATACACGTATTGACAGACGTAGATGACATGTCCTATGCCTTGAGAGGGTTGGTGGGCACAAAGTGTGAGCCTTAAGGGAGGTCAAAGTGTCCTGTGCCAAGGGTGGGTTTAAGTACTGTATATATATTTTTTTTTAATAAAACTAAGTTAATACTGGTTGATCGTATTAGTTTTTGTGGAAATATATTAATTAATCTACCCTTGTCCCATCATTATGAAATAATATAAAAAATAGTATATACTAACTTTTTAATTATATTTGATCTAATAAACATCAATAACATAAACTATACATTTGCACGTTAATTGGTTTTATATAAGTTATTGAATATGAGTATAATTTAGATGTCAATTTGAATACAACCCAATATGAAAATGACTGTGGTTCAAACAGGCTAACCTAAAATTACAATTGGGCAAACATTAGGCAAAACAAATTTCACTCGGGGTTGTGCGTGACTTGTTGATACAAATAATTTATGACGTAGATAATGTGACCACGCGACAGTCAGATCATGCTGTGACAATATTACTACATCTGTTTTGTAGCTAAAACTCGTTATAACTCGCGAGGTTTCACTTGGTCAGGCGATGCGCAGTATACTAATTGGAGTGGGGGGAGCCGCCAGTCAGTGTGTATATGTGCCATATGGTAATTTAAAATATAATATAGAATCATCTGAAATACAAATTGTTGTTTACAGCCTGACATAACCTTGTTAATGTTAATGGATAAATAATTGTGACAATCATTACTAATTAATTATTAAATGACGCGTTTAACTTTTTTTATTTATTTGTTTAAAGGTATATTGATTATATCATAATTTGATTTATTGATTAACAAGCAAATTGGTGTGCCTAGTTCTAAAGCGGACTTTGCAAAGACAGTATAATATGTTGTTTTTATTTTAACAATAAAAGGTTTTAATTCAAATTAGAAATATAAAGACGTTTCTGATAGGCCGTTATAATAAATGTAAACAAACAACAAAGGAGGCGAAATTAAATTCTTTTCTAGACAGAGAGGCGTTGCAAGCGCAGATAGACCAGCAAAACGGTAACTAAGAGATCAGTCATATGGCGGAGGGTTACTACAGTCGTGGGACTGGGACTGCCCTCCCCTCCACTCCTGGTATTATTCCCCTCACACGTAGGCCAAGTGCCTCAGTAAGCCTTGCGAGTTATACAGTAACTGATTATTTAAAAAAAAAAAAAAAAAAAAAACACGTCTTAAAGATGGTGATTATTAATTATGTAAACAATTTAAAAATTGTTTGCTAGTATATTATTTGTTTTGTATGATGTAAAACTTACTATTGTACAAAACATTTCCACTGATGTCGAGAAAATTCTCTATTTTTTAAAGTTACCTTCTATAACTAATCTGAAACTGAAACAAATATAGTTAAAAATAACAAATATTTTATAATCTAAGTACATATATTTATTATTATTTTTAAAAACATATATGTACTTACAGAACAACCGTAGACAAGTGAACATCACTTATTAAGTTGATTATAGTTTGGATGAGTTTAGAAATGTTCCATTAACCACGGTTTCCTGAACGAAAAACATTGGCCAGTTTTAATTTCTTACTAATTTACTTTTTTATGATGTACATTCTGTCATTACGAATATGTAGAATGTTGTTATGTAAAAATTGCTTCTAATGTTATGTGTTATTTGTTTTTAACTACGGTCAAAATCTATGGACGATATTTTCATATTTCTCAAAATTATAATCATGATAGTTGTGATAGCCTTCTCCTGAGAAATCCCTTATTACTTAAAGATATTATTGTACACTTCAAGGTTCTTATGCGTTATACAAAAACGTGATTGAGAAAAAAATATTTTAGGTTCATAATTTTCATTCTATTGTTAAATAGTATTTAAACAAAAATGTTAATGTATGACTGTGGAGGTTCAAGCTTTGACCCAAATCACGTAGTAGATGGCATGCTTCAAGGGGAAGACACCTGAAGGAAAAGAAGGCAGATATAATGTGATAATAAACGGTTCCAGGCTAGTCTTAGGAGAAGAGCGGGTTTTTAGTGAGTGGTTTATGGAGCCGAGGGTCTCACATCTCGTACGTAAGATTATTTTTACCTCCTCGCTCCGTAAAAGAAAATGATAAAATGTTTATTACTATAAACATTTATTAATATTCCTATGGAAAACAACTACTGTAAAATCTTTTATTTAGATATATTTGTTAAACTAGGTTACTTAGTTGAATTGTTGATACATTTACAAGGACCATTCACTACCACTACTTTTTCCGTTACTTCATTACCACTACTTTTTTATGGTTAGGTTAGGTCAGGTTAGGTCAGGTTAGGTCGGAGTGGTTTAAGTGCTACTAAAGTTGACCACAAACTGATAAATCCAATGATTGAATTACCACCGAATACGCTCTACGTATGTAAGTTCTTGGAAAGTGATAAGATAACGCTAGCGATATCGGATTCCTAGAGGATAATAAATACCGTAAAAATGATTTTACATAAAAAATGATTGGGGGACAGTTTTTAGAGCAATAGATTATTTATCAAATGCTAGTGAATTAATGAAAACAAAAAAGGTATTAGTATTGATTTTACGGAAAAGAACAATTTTTATTATTTGTTTTTTATACATTATAGATTGATTTGATTTATATTTTTACATTCCAAAATTGGAAACTAAATGATTAAATTCAACTCCAGAGGGTGGAATTTACATATATATATATATATATATACTACCCGTTGATGAATTCCTATCCCTTATCTACACTGTTCAAACCACCACACGACCAACCTCATGACGTAATATTTCAAATATTCCTAACATTGATCATTCACTACTACCATTTTATGGCATCATTAATACTAAGATTTTATCGGACATTTTAAAGAAAACGTTAGTAATTTTTTTGAAAAAACAACATTTTTCATTAATGTCAAACTAATACTCACCTATCATACTTTCCAAAATCAACTACAGTTAATGACATCACATCGTAACAGGCCGTATGATTTTACACTGAAAACCTTTGAGGTTTACTCAACTAAAACATTAGATGGCACAAGATCATAATTACAAACTTTTATAATTAAATTTGGATAAAAAAAACTAACAGTAAGAATGAGAAAGAGGTTTAATTACAACAGGAAATACGGTAGAGGGAGTGTAGTAGGGAAAATTTGAGTAGGAAATCCTGAGAGTATTAACTCAGAAAGCAAGGGATCGGATGTCAAGGAAGTAGGGTCAGCACTGCACACATGCTAATCAGTATAAGAAATGTTAAACACGCCAAAAACTAGGCCGATAAATGCTGATGCGGCGGTTAATCAGCAGAAGCTCCGGAAAGGAGACGATCCCGCCCATCACGAAACCAACAAGCCTGTAGGATGATCTGCTATAGGACCACCTAAAGTAATTGGTGTTTTACGACATTGGAGGCGTAAAGAATTGGGAAGAAAAGGAGAATCTAAGGAGAGATCTGGAAGTGATAGACTTCGGGAAATAGACTGATAGGGAGGACCAGCATCTGGAGGTCCAACTCCTAAGCTTCGTCAACTCGCCCTGCAGAGCAAACATGGGACAAGCTAGGAGGAGGACTTGGAGCCACGGTCCAACCCTTTGCGAGATCGACCCCCCTCCCCCGGCCAACCTTAGCCTGAGGGACGAGTGGACTAGCAGCCTATCCTAAGGGCCAGAGAAGCCATCTCAAGGGACCTGCGAGCGACTCCAGAGTTTAATGAAAATATAATTTTAGACGAAAAGAAATGTAGTAGGGGCGTTCAATATACGTTTGACCTACACCAAAGCGTAAGCCGATGGGCTGTACATTACTCATATAGGGAGCTAATAATAATCGTAATTTAAATAGTAAAAATATAATTCATTGATTGAGGGAATTGAATCATGTATAATTTAATGTGTTGAGAATGTTAATTTAATTTGTAAATATATAAATACGTAAATCCATGTAATTGATCATAGTCCGTATAAGTGAGTGTTTTTAGTTGATAAGGATATAAAGTAAATATATAAATATTGCGTTGGATATATTAACCGTTAATGTTGGATAATTCATGGGAAGAATAAAGTAATAGTAACTAGGGCCACTTGAACATATTTAACTTGTTACTTGAAGATATTTGTAAAATAATATAACTTAATTGTACGGTAAATTGATTAGGACAGCATAGTTAGTAAGGTCGGTATATTGTTGTTTGAATGTTAATTTTGATTGGAAATAATTGATTTATTATTTCTTGAGTATAACTTGTTATTAAATATATAATGTTCACTTGTTGGTATAGACGTCTAGCATATATAATACTTGTTTAGTTTTGATTCTTAATGTAACGTTTATATCATTATTTAGAGCATTGTGATTTTAATAGTATTGGAGTTTGGTGACCCGTCTTGTAAAATAATATTTCTGAAATTTATTGGTTTACTGGACAGTATATTGGAGCCAATGTTAATAGTAATTTTATTTGAAGATTTCTAACCGAATCATTATTTGTATTGTATATTATTGGATGAGAAGGGTATATTAAGGGAGTTGTATATTTGTAAAATAGGATAAGATAATTGTAATAATTTGGAAGGGACTGGCTAGATGATATGCTGTGAAAATAAAGTTAAGTTGTACTTTCACCAGTGTCAATAGTTATTACAGGTCCTGGTGTCCTACACTAGCTAAGCGAGTTATTAAGGTTAAATTATTTTCTCGTCACTTGTAGAATAATCGTTTGTGAATTAATATTTTTATTAAAAACTTTGAGTTTTGGCGGAAGTAAAAGCCTTACTTAGTGGTTGTTTGTCAAGAGTTTTACAACACCATAAATCAAAGTAAATAAACTAATTTGTTTACCATTTTATCTTTTCCACGACAACAACTGTTTTAAGTATAATAAGACAAATTAACAATCTTCGCATACTAACATCTAGTTAACCAAAAATAATGCAAAATAAATTAAGACCATGTAAACTTCCTTATTTCAATGTGTTACTTTACTTGAAAGAATTTAACTTAAATGAAAATTTAAACATTAAAATTGTGATAATATGAGCTAGGTTTTAAGAATTCGTTACAGTAACAAGCATTTAAGTATGGCGTTATAAAATATAATATTTATTAACTTATTACTATTGACCTATATTTTAATGGAAATGTCAGTGCAGTAAGTAATCTTTCGATGACATTGGCTGTTATAGAATATAAATATTATATAATATAATGCATACGAAACAATCACTTATATTATCAAGTTTAAAATAATTTTTTATGTATTAAATTTTAATTAATACATGTGAATTACACATACCATTAAACTAAATAAAACTATTTTACTTGTATATAATAAATATTAAGTTTCACGTTATACTCATATGGTTATTTGGTAAAATAGTTGTTTTTAAGTTTGAGGATAGTAAATGCTTAATTTTATGGTAAAGTTAGTTTCATCCCTATCAAGTCTGTTGTTTTTGATGTATTAAAAGTTAACACAATACAAGTGGTAGGGTCATATGTGGCAAGGGCCTAAGAGGGACCACTGTGGTGAATAATGAATACCTATTTACAGGCCTGTGATTGAAGCTGAATACGAAGGCTTGTAAACATCCATTACTTTGCCTTCCAATTTATTATATTATACATTATTTTTTTCGTCATACAAATACTAATATATTTATTTTTAAAAGCGTATACGAAAAAAGCTGAAAGTGTTAAAGGGTAACTTAAAACTGTTATTTAGCAAACTAGAATAATAAGTGTTTTTGTATTAAAGAGTTTTAAATACTTTATAATTGGTTATATATTGGTGGAGTTTCGTATGATTTCAGATAATGAACAACATTTTTATCAGTTTGAGACCAAATATGAACCAAAATTTTGCGGTTATGACATGCTAATTTTTATTTCACAACAGGTTATAATAGAAAGTACATCTCAAATAAGTTGATCGTGCTTACACTTGCATTAACTGTGCATTTTTGGATGGTGTACAAAACTATGCATTTGTCTTTGTTATGCCTTGTCTTTCGTTTAAGTATGATGTTAAAAATATTGATTCACTATTTTTATTCAAGCCTACGTTTTATGTCCCTAAATTTAAAATTTATGTCTGTAGTTATTGAATATAAAGAGTAGTATAAGTATGAGAGTTCAAAACCATGGGGTTTCTGGGACAGGGTCAAAGGTCACCGCCTATCTGTTATCAGCCACGTGTTGACCTTGAGGTCAAGTTTACTATTGTTTACTAGTGTTGTTTTGGTGTGACGTCACGCCGTGTTGTCCTAGGTCAGTGTTGTTTTGGTGTGACGTCACGCCGTGTTGTCCTAGGTCAGTGTTGTTTTGGTGTGACGTCACGCCATGTTGTCCTAGGTCAGTTTTGGTGTGACGTCGTACCGTTTTCGCGCTCTTTCGTCAGCTGAACTGTTTTTTCCACAGTGTTACCAACTCACGCGATGCAGAAAAAAAATCTCAGTGCTGCCAACTCACACGATTTATTACATTATACTATAATAAATATTGTATACGATTATTAAAAATTATTTCCATATATTAAATACAAAAGCGTTTTTTCCTTTGGTGTTACAGTAATATTAATTTAAATTCGTAATCCTTTTTTGCGTTTAAACTATAATAAATACGAATACGATTATTAAAAATACAAACGCGTTAATAAATACGTTAAAATATGTTCGTTAAGTATTAGGAGAACAGAACTTGGCAAGATCTCTGAAGTCGAGCGTTGGCCCACTATCATATCGCTTGACCCTAGTGTCAGCCGGCGCGCGCTTTATCAGCCCGCTGGTGCACAACTTTTCTTGGCTACAATTACGGTTCCTCTTCACTTCTGCTAGCCTAATACTCTATTTATTTTAAAACCTCTAAAATCGTTCACCTGAGCTAAACAAGGTATAATATGTTTAAATAAAATTAATTGAAGGATTGTTCTTAACCAGTCAACGTCTTTTTCCCCCGATTTAATCATATAAAGAGTATTTACATTATAGTGCCTACATATAGTAGATGATATTCATATAATAATTAATATTTATATTTTCGAAAACTCTATGAAAAAAGACGTGCTTTAATTAAAGTGTATTTTTTTCTTGTTACACAGTATTAATTTGAATAATATTTTGTATTTTATATAGTATTAATTTGTTCTGACCGTTTAACAAATGAACCAGAGGTTTTTTTCTTCATTCGTATTGTACTATAATAAATTCGTGTACTATAATAAGTGCATCGATTCATCAGTATGGTCAACCAATATTTATTCTTTGTCACGTTATGATATAATAGTTGTTATTGTGCTAGCCTGATACTTTGTTTTTTCATTGCATGTTGTTCGTATTCCATATATAAGTGGTTTTTTCCATATATTTAGTAGATGTATAAAAAATAAAAAGCATATTATATTTTATTTAATATTTAATTTAATATTTAAAAATCGTAAGGTAATATACTATTCTATAATTTTTTAATGACATGAGTAATACAATATTTAAATTCTGTTATGGAATAATTTATAGTAATATTTAATTAATTATTTAAAAATCGTAAGGAGAAGTTGTATTGCAGATATTTTAAAAGTAATAAGTCGCAAAATATTTAAATGTTATTTAGGAATAAAGTATAATAATGTAAATTATTAAATACTGAAAACTCTATAAAAAATACTGTCCTTTTTAAAAACCAACTGATGTATTTGTATGGTATGAAATTGTCCAAGTCCAATTTTGCTGATGCAATGTTTCATCATGTGTACTTGTGGTAGTAAGACAGATATAAAAAGTCATATAATTCAATAAAAATCTGCAAAGAGTGGAAAATTCATCTGTACATACATGTATCTCAACAACAACCAAAGTTTAATCGATTGGTAAATATTTGTAAGAATGTTTATTTTTTAAAAATCGTAAGGAGAAGTTGTATTGCAGAAATACTGTCCTTTTTAAAAACCAACTGATGTATTTGTATGGTATGAAATTGTCCAAGTCCAATTTTGCTGATGCTATGTTTCATCTGTACATACATGTATCTCAACAACAACAACCAAAGTTTAATCGATTGGTAAATATTTGTAAGAATGTTTATTTTTAATATATACTCTATATGTGGTAGTAAGACAGATGATATAAAAATTCATATAATTTAATACAAATCTACAAAGAGATGAAACTTCATTAGTAGACCTATCTGTACATGCATTTTCCTCAACAACAACCAAAGTTTCTAGTTGGCTCTGGTAACCTAAATGGTGACATTTTTTCTTTCATAAATGGTTCAATAATACTGTATTTACAGTATTTATTCAAATAATAATTTATATTTAATATAGTAATAATTTGTTGTGATCATTTAATATTCAAACCAGATGCGCCTTCTGCTAAAGGATAGATGTGTCTGAAATTTGTTAGTAAATTTGATATTTAGTTGATATTGGTAATGATTTAAATTATGAGTCAAGTAGTTCAATTATTATTCCCTCACACGTTAGTTAAAACAATCGAATAATATTGAATTGCGAGCCATATTTAGACTCTATATAATATTACAATAGGTAACATTCACTTTAAGATATCAAATAAAGTCCCTCTATTTACAAACTATCCCATTATTTTAACCTAATAACATAAATAATTACTTTATAGATGTAAATTGCTGTTATTTATTATAAATTTACTTCAAGACTTCAATAAGTTATATTCTACTTATGACAAGGGTATCAAAATAAAATTTATAATACAATTTTAAAATAATCGTTATAAACTCAATTTGTCCTACTTCAAATCTACGTTTAGTTTGAAATATAATACATAATTACATTACGTTTTAAACTTTAATTTTTACTATTTTAATTAAAGAATATCACAAAGACAGATAGAGTAGCTTACGGTAACTTTTTAGTGCAGCTTCATTGATTTCGAACTGTACACATACACATATAAAGGGGCTTATATTACTAATTGTACTGTATAATTTATAATTTTTATTGTGAATATTTAATGTTAAAGAAATTTTACTATAAGTAATATGTTTCATTTATCTTCAAGCCTTAAACATATAACGTATCAGTATTAAATTATACTTAATAATATTTATGTGATTCAACGAAACTTTTCTCAATAAATGTTCTTTTTCTATAAATTACTTATTCAGAACACATAACTTGTAATGTACAACAATTTAGTTGGAGGATAATAAACAGTTGAACTTTTTAAACTGCTAGTAATTATTTTAAATATTACGCAACAACACATTTCTATTATAACATAGACATTTAAAACATATGTGTTATTTTCGTTGGCATGGAAAAATATATTTCAGAGAAAACAATGAAATGCAAAATTACCATTCTCATTTATTTAAGGCAACGACAAACATTACATTTAACAATTGTGGTTTTGGTTACTTTATTTGTAATACATTACTACAATAAGTGTGCTCTATTTGTCTTTGAACGGCGGCCTGGCTAGTTTAAAATATACATATGGTTTTATTTATACAAACGTCATATGAATTATTTTTAATACCTCTTAATATCAATTCTAATAAGACAAAGTGAATGGGAATTAGCTTTGAAAGTAATTTATAGTTTAGATTCCATATTATTATTTGGGTGTTACTTAATATCAATGCTGTTTCATTCACTGTGTTTGATAGATAAATCATTATCTAAATTACAGTTTCAATTCCACATTAAATTCATAAATAACATGAATACAACATAAATAGGTATCGTAAAATACAATAAATGCCCTGTACCCAAGTTCAACATGTTAATCTTACATACCTTAATGTATTATACGAAATTAAAGTCTAGTTATGTACATTTGTATTTATATAGCTAGACAAAGTATAGTTTTGTTCGTACAGTATATGGTTTTTTAGTGCTACCTTAAGTATAAAATTCATTATTTGGATGAAAGGGAAAGTATTGAATGTTCAACTGCACTTCACATTCAAATTCATTTATTGGGCTTCACAATGTACAGTTTTACAATGTATGAGCCTTGTCAACTAAAAGTAACCACGTTACAAACAAATCATATCAAGTTTTTTGGGGAAAAAATAAATAAAAATATATGCTAACTAAAGACAAAAAAATAATTCAATTGTAATATGGCTGAGATCCGTTTTAATAGCATCATGGCAGTTGACTTAGTTTCATATTCTTTAACTTTTATAATACTAAAAATATCAAAAATATCACATGACTTTTTATATGTGTTATGAGTATTGAAATTTAACGTAAATTATTATCATTCACATGCGTATTTTTAGCTTTAAAAATCAGTATTATTAATTTATTAAATTTGTTTGTACTATAGTAAACATATGTGTTAGTTATATAATATAACACTTGTTAAGAGTGAACTGTTTTGTATGAAACAGTATCTCTTAGATACAATAACCATTCGATTTTGAAAACATTTTATATAAATCTGTTACCATCCACCCACCACTCTTTCAATACAGTTTTCAGGTTACATAGACACTTTATCACACTCCAGGTAACAACACTATCCTCTATAGGTACAATGTATACAAACTTGCTGATGGTCATGTTTGAGCTGAGATTTGCAAAAACTAGCTGGAGTCCAGAAGCTGAAGAAAAACTTCAAAGAATGGCTGAACTGGTCGAGGATGTAGAAAATATAAAATTTAAGAGGGACTATACAGAAACAGCTACTTGTGGTTCTGATTGTTACGTTTGCAACAAAGTTAGAGATCACGAATACTCATTTATTAAATTATTTGAAAGCATCGGTCCTAAAGAGTGTGGGGAAGAACTCTACAACAGACTAATGGCCGAGCTGAAAGGAGTTGAAGAATCATAAGTTCAAAGATTCTGAGCAAGGACATTATTTGTAAATAAATATGTGAAACATTTGCAAATAAATAAAGAATAAGAATATCTTTCTTGCATAGAACGTCTCGTATAATGTTTTATTTACCCAAATATTTGACTATATAAATTATCTTTACAGTCGTTGATGAACTTAAATTTTAATAGTTTGGCTCAAGTATGATATAATTGTTGTATATGAATTTATATCCGTTATTTGACAAATGAAAATTTTTGTCCATTTAAAAAATATTTAATATTTTCAAGGCTTGTATATTCTAGACTAAGTAGTTTTATTTTGTAATCTAAAAGAAGTCAAGCAATAAGGATTATACAAAAAAATTTACATAAGTGTATATCTCTAAATGGACTGACACCAGTTCTATGTAACGAAGTTGGTCATATCTGTTTTGTCATGTTTACCAAAATAAATTATTCACTTAAAATAAGTCATAAGCAAAAGACCATTTTATGAACTAGTAATATACTATGTAACATTCAATTCACTAAGTAGTTATTAACGGAATTATAAAATTGTTGTTTTATACGTTTGATTATCTTTACAAAATAGGAAAAAACCTGCTTAAACATAGTGTCATTCACATTTAAATCGTTTCGCTAAGTTTTAATAGAGTGGTTGAATACGTATGAAGATCCCCTCTTTGAGAAATAAAAAATATTTCGTTCATTTAATGTATAGTTTGATTTACAAAACTGCAAGCTCTAATATGCGAAGCATTTTAGACTTACATTTTATTTGAAGCTCTTATGTATAACATCCTAATGGTGATATAAGAAGTGTATCATTTGTATAATACCTTATTTTTTTATCCTAAACTAATTCAGTTGGTAATTTAAAATAAATCGTTTGATTTATACATTTTTATGGTTTTGATGTCTTATATTAGTTCAAATTTATGGGGTCATTGAGGTGAATGATTGTATAAATTAACTAAAAATATAGTAACACCTAGATAATTATTAGTTATCTTTTTTAAATGTAATAGATGTGTGTATATCCATTATTTTATGTTTATTCATATAATTGTTATCGCTATACAATTTGCGCGATTATTAGATATTTATAGCCTCGGAAATACTGAAAATTAACCGTGTAAAATCATGTTATATCTTATAAATCCAGTATTTTATATTAATGATACGTATATGTACGATACATAGTAAAGAAGATGTTTTGATATAAAGCTCTTAAACGATTAATCATAGTACTTGTTTACTAAAATGTAAAAATTCAGAATAATTAACATTGGTGTTTTATTTATTTATTGGCTATGTTTATCACACAGAAAATGTTCATGACAAAAACTAAAATTTTAATCACATCAAATTAGAATGAACGTAATTAAAAATCATTGTAATTATAAAGAAATTTATATTTTATTACTTGAGTTACTCATATATGATTTTTTGACCGATTTACTTAGGTTTCAAAGTTAATACAACTGGTGCATTTAGTTTAGACTAATTGTTATACAAATATTCTCGTATTATGGAAGGAATGTTCTCTATATAGATTCTTTGTTTGCCATCAACAAAGTGATCAAAAAGGCGGGTCATAGTTATGACACTAGGTTTTAGTAAGTTCTAAAATGTAACTACTCGTGGTGAATCAGTTTTGCTTTCCCACTAAATGGGTTTTTACTAAAGGGCCACAGTGTGCATATTTTATACATCTTTTAATGCAAAGTTTATATTTTCATTCGATAAGTAAGTGATTTAATTTGAGTCTATTCGAGTGCGCTATCATATCACTTGACCTCACTTGAACCAGAAATGTACAATCATTTAGTCAGATTACTTTTTAATCGATATTTCTCTTATTTTTCATTTAATGCTATAGATTTGCATTTATTTGCGCTATACTAATAAGAAATTAAACTAATTTTTTCGTTTATCTTTCTTTCGTTCTGCTCAGCCGACAGTAATACGTTAGTTTGACAAGCCTGATACTCAGTTCTCTCCCCTGCACAACATACGGACATTGACAAAACTATAATGTTATTAATGGATTCATAAAATTGTTGTTTTATTTACCCAATTCATTGATAAGAGAAACAATCTTTACAAAATAGGAAAAATAATGCTTTTTAATTTAAAGTGTCATTTATATTTAGACGTTTCTCTCATGTTTATTATAATAGTTGTACATGTATGAAGATCCTTTATTTGAGAAATTAAACATTTTTATCCATTTAATATTTATCCAGATATACAGAACTGCAGGCTCTAATGTTTACCATCTCTTTAGAAATCTATAATGCGGATACTAGTAAAAATATCTTTATGAAAACACGAAATTCATTTACTTAGCTAAGTTTAATTTATTTTACTATAATTTTTATTACATATTTATTTCTATCATTAAACCGAATATAAAATATATGTAGACAAAAGAAGTATAAACTTAAACGGTTGATTTGGTATACCCTGTGTTATACAAATCGATAAACGTTTAATATATCTTATTTAAAACCGAAACATATAATAATGCAGAAATGTAAAAAATTCAGAATAGTTAACTATTAAAACATTGGTGTTTTAGTCATTTATTAGCAATATTTATCACGCAGAAAATGTTCATGAAAAAACTAAAATTTAATCACATAAAACTAGAATGAACGTAATTGAAAATAAATTTAATTTAAAAACACACATTCTATTAATTTAGTTACTCATATATGACCTTTTTGTCCGATTTACTTAGGTTTCAAAGTTAATATAATTGGTATATTTAGTTTAGACTTCTAGTTCGAGTGTGCTATCATATCACTTGAACCGAAACCGTTCTATCACATAGTCAGCTTAATTATTAATCTATATTTATTTTATTTTCATCAATGCCACAGACTTGCATTTATTTGCATTATACTAATAAGAAATTAAACTATACCGAATATAGAAGATATGTAAACAAAAGAAGTATATACTTAAACGGTTGATTTGGTATACCCTATGTTATACAAATTATTTAAACATAACATCCATTATAGTATTTACTCTCACGGCTCATTTTAAGAGAAAACAATATAAAGTATTATTCTTAGATATGAGAAGGCAACACAAGATTGAACGTATTCTAAGGTGAATGTGAGTAGTATGAGCATGGATAACCAATGTAGTATTGTTGCTAACGGAGTTTGACTGTTTCATAGAACGGACATTTCATTTAAAGTCTAACAACCAGTGAAATTAAGGGACATAGAGTTGAATCAAAAACACGTATTATTGGTCTGATTTTCAACTAATTGACAATCCTGATACTCAGTTCTCATCCTTACTCAACATACGGACACTGATAAAATGGAACTTAGATAATTTCTCATATACAAGACATGTCTCATCTTAAACATAACGCATATGTATGCACTCAAGGATGCAAGTGTAGAAGAACGTTTTGTACGCATATCTGAAATTAAATGTATATTGTATTATATTGCTTTTTCCATTCAAAGTGAGCTAATGATTTTAGTTTTTATGTGATAAAATTAGTAACAAAGTATAATTTATTATTGCTATAAACAAATAATATGTATTTTTTTAATAAATCTATATTAATGAAGTTATTCTGACCTCACTAAAATGAATTATTCATGTTGAATCGGTCACAATTTTTTTAAAGTTATTTGAAAGTTCAATGTTTTCAATACGTGTTTGTGATATTTATGTTGAAATTATAAGAAAAGGCAATTATTATTATAAAATTATCAAAATAATATGCAACATTTAATACACTATACAGTTATTAATGGATTCATAGAATTGTTTTTTATTTACTTAATTTGTTAATAAGAGAATTTATCTTTACAAAATGGGAAAAAAACATGTTATTAACTTAAAGTGTCATTTATAATTAATCGTTTCTCTCAATATTATAATAGTTGGACACGTATGAAAATCCTTTCATGAAGAAATTAAACATTTTTGTCCATTTAATATTTACATAACTGTAATCTCTAATGTGTTTAACATATTAGATTTAAATTTTACGTAAGGCTCTCATGTGTAAGATCCTAATGGAAATCTGAAATAAATGCTACATATTGTAATATTACATATGTCTAAATATGGCTCGTAATTCAATATTATTCGATTGTTTTAACTAACGTGTGAGGGAATAATAATTAAACTCCTTAACTCATAATTTTACATATCTGAAATGAAATTTATGTTGAATTTAACATCTATATTGTATTATTTAATTTTTATATTGTTTTTTCCCTCGTTCTAAGTGAGCCAATGGGTTTAGTTTTTATTTAATGATTAAATCAGTGTCAAGGTATAACTTTTTATTGCGATAAACGTTTAATATATCTTATTTAAAACCGAAACATATAATAATGCAGTTATCTTGACCTTACTTAAATAAATTATTCGTGATGAATCGGTCACAAGTTTTTTTTTTAAATATTTGAAAGTTCGATTTTTTCAATACGTGTTTGTGATATTTGTTGAAATTATATGAATTTTATATCTGCCTCACTACCACATATATTAAAAATAAACATTCTTACAAATATTTACCAATTGATTTAACTTTGGTTGTTGTTGTTGAGATACATGCATGTACAGATGAAGTTGCCGCTCTTTGCAGATTTTTATTAAACTATATGAATTTTTATATCTGTCTCACTACCAAATATATTAAAAAATAAACATTCTTACAAATATTTACCAATTGATTAAACTTTGGATGTTGTTGAGATACAGATGAAGTTGCCGCTCTTTGCAGATTTTTATTGAATATTACTTAAAACTACCTGTGTAAGCTGTTTCAAAGATATTCTAACTGATTTGTATATAAAAATTAATTACATTTATTATAGTACAACGAAAATAATGATTTAGTATGAACAATGTACTTCATATAGTATAAATACATGCAATATTGAAATAAAATATGCAAACAGAAAAACCAGAATCCTTTTTAATCTGTTTAAATTTACAGCCATAACAATTATTGTATTATAACGTGACAAAGAACAAATATCGATGCACTTATTATAGTATACTACGAATGAAAGCATAAGTTGTCTACACTGACAACAAGAAAAAATACTAGTATACATTTTATATTTATTATAGTAAAATTTAATAATCATATATGTATTTTATATAGTATTATGCAAATAATCGTGTGAGTTAGCAACACTGTGAAAAAACAGTTGGTACATTTGATATAATATAAAGAAAAACCGATTTTGTTTGAACAAATTAATAATATATTAAATAGGAATTATTGGAAAAATACATTTTATATAGTATTAATACATCATATAAAATACAAAATATTACTATTATTATTCAAATTAATACTGAATACTGTGTAACAAGAAAAATACACTAGTTAATTGAAGCACAACCTGTCCTTTTTCATAGAGTTTTCAAAAATATAAATATTAATTATTATATGAATATCATCTACTATATGTAGGCACTATAATTTAAATACTCTTTATAGGATTAAATCAGGGGAAAAAGACGTTGACTGGTTAAGAACAATCCTTCAATTAATTTTATTTAAACATATGATACCTTGTTTAGCTCAGGTGAACGATTTTAGAAGTCTTCTCCTTACGATTTTTAAATAATTAATTAAATATTACTATAACTTATTCCATAACAGAATTTAAATATTGTGTTACTTATGTCATTACAAAAATATAGAATAGTATATTACCTTAGGATTTTTAAATACTAAATTAATTATTAAATAAAATATAATATGCTTTTTATTTTCTATACATCTACTAAATATATGGAAAAAACCACTTAAATATGGAATACGAACAACATGCAATGAAAAACAAAGTATCAGGCTAGCACAATAACAACTATTATATCATAACGTGACAAAGAATAAATATCGGTTGACCATACTGATGAATCGATGCACTTATTATAGTACACGAATTTATTATAGTACAATACGAATGAATAAAAAAACACCTCTGGTTCATTTGTTAAACGGTCAGAACAAATTAATACTATATAAAATACAAAATATTATTCAAATTAATACTGTGTAACAAGAAAAATTACACTTTAATTAAAGCACGTCTCTTTTCATAGAGTTTTTGAAAATATAAATATTAATTATTATATGAATATCATTTACTATATGTATGAAAACTATAATTCAAATACTCTTTATTGGATTAAATCAGGGGAAAAAAGACGTTGACTGGTTAAGAACAATACTTCAATTAATTTTATTTAAACATATTATACCTTGTTTAGCTCAGGTGAACGATTTTAGAGGTTTTAAAATAAATAGAGTATTAGGCTAGCAGAAGTGAAGAGAAACCGTAATTGTTGCCAAGAAAATCGGGCTGATAAAGCGCGCGCCGGCTGACACTAGGGTCATGCGATATGATAGCGCGCTCATGATATCAACGGCCGAGTTCAGAAATCTTACCAAGTTCTGTTCTCCTAAAACTTGACGATCGTTTTAACGTATTTATTCGCAACCGAAAAGGATATAAAAGGATAACGAATTAAAATAATATTACTGTAACACCCGACACGTTTGTATTTAATATAGAAATAATTTTTAATAATCGTATATGTATTTATTATAGTATAATGTAATAAATCGTGTGAGTTGGCAGCACTGACATATATTTTTCTACAATTAATCGTGCGAGTTGGTAACACTGTTGTGGAAAAAACACAGTTAGTACATTTTAAGAAAAACATTATTTTTTTTGTGCATCTTTCACCGTATGGCACCACATCAGCTGATACTACTAGCAGACGAAAGAGCGCGAAAACGGCGTGACGTCACACCAAAACAACACTGACCTAGGGCAACGTCGCGGGGGGTCCACGTGCTCGTAGTAAAATAGACCTTCAAGGTCACCACGTGGCTGATAACAGTTGTAAACAATAGTAAACTTGACCTCAAGGTCAACACGTGGCTGATAACAGATTAGCGGTGACCTTTGACCCTGTCCCGGTAGCGGTCTGGCGTGACGTCACACTGTCCTGGGACGTACATACTATACTACTATAAAGCAGTAAAATAATTTATTCACCTTTATAATAAACCTATAAACACGTAAAATACAATACAAGAATAATACGGTTTTAATTAGTATAAATATTAAGTCACAATCATCAATTAAATATGATTCTTGCTGTATAAAATACTATAAAATAATATTTTTAAAGTCCACCTTTACAAGACGTAATCATGTGCAACGTTGATTGATGAAATATGATACTGTATTTTACGCATTTGTATATTCTATGTTATATCCAAAAATTCAACGCAATTCTACAAATAATAATACATATATTTCCCGAAACAATCAACTATTTCACACAAAGCCTTGGTATATGGGAGTCTATTTACACACCAGTGAGATGTATTACTTTAAATCGACATGTGGAAGACATTCCTATTCCTTGTGCCACAGTAAATCCTATCCTTATTTGTATGCTTGCCAACATTTCTTGTAACAGATGGTAGTTTTCCGTTCAACTTACATCAGTCAACGGTGTTTTACCACGTATTTTTGTTCTAATTTATATTTGTTAGTTTTTCTTCTTTGTTGAAATTAAATAGTTAGATTTTGTTCGTTTGTTATTAGTGTCAGTTATTTATCACCTTCAACAATATTTAACATGTTGGAATTGCAATTAGAATAAACTAAGCTAACAGAAGTATGTTTATAAGTTTATACTATAAAGTTCACTCTATATGTTAATTACCTAAACATAACTTTAAATTTATAAAACTATAACATTACCAATCCTTCTGTGTGGAGCAGAGTCATGGATTCTTGACAGAAATGCAGTAAAGAAGCTCGACCCTTTTGAGAACAAAGTATTGATAAAGTCTTTAAGCCCACAAAAGATAATAATACTTGGAGAGTAAATACAATTTGAAAGAGACCTATTAGGTACGTCAGACATTGTTCCGTATTTTCCAATAGGCTGAACATGTTATAAGACAGGAAGACGAACCCTGATTAAGCAAGTTTGAAACGAAAACCCCGACGAAAAACTCCTGGATTCAAGTAGGAAAGGTGAAAAGATCAAATGCTCTTAGGCGAAGAACAGGATGACGGCCACGGAGAAAGTTGCGGAAGATCGATGGAAATGGGACAGATTGTTGGTGTGGCCAGATATTACAATTTATATCTCTGGCTATGGAAGCAAATAAGTAATAAAAGTGGTGTTAAATCATTTATAAATATTGTGCAGTAGTTAAACACCGAACGAAATAAATTCTACATTATATTAAATGTATATTGTTAAGTAAACTTTTACTAATAGCAGAAACGGTATTTTGGTCCTAAAAGTGTTTTAATACAGGTATAATTACGTAAATATAATCACAGCGAAGTGATTGCCTATGTATAATGGGCAACTTCAGAGATAAATGTCCCTAAAATGCCTTTAAAGTGACATAAAATCCGTAGGACTAACGATACTGACTAGTCGGCACTATTGGAGTCAAAGTGTTGTGGAGATTGTAGGGGATAGTTTCTATGATCAGTCCCCTTAATACCAACACGGCGTCCACTAAATAGTTGCCACTACTAGAGAAGTCTGGGGTGTCCATGTTGGGTGGTAGTCAGGATCTGGATCTTGTACAGGTGAGAGAATTGAGTATCAGGCTGTCATTTTCAGTAACGTTAGTTCTGGTCTCAGGACCAGAACATACATTTCAAGAAGTTACTGGATCATTTTGGGGAGTAAACACACAAGTCTTGCGTACATTGTGCTCACGTGTTGCTTAACATTACACTAACTAGTACGAGGGGTTGATGTTCAACCAAAAGGGGCAATAAGGACTATCAGTGGCTTCCTCATTGCAACCTCTCACAGGTCCTCCAAATGTACAACGCAATGAGGCATCACTTAGATAATATAAAAAGATGTTATCTACTATGAATTTTTCAAGATATCCCACAACTTGCTGGGTGATTTTAATCTGGAAACCCCACCTTTTCCACTAGTTTGTAAGTTGATTTCAAACAAACGTTCACCAAAAACCAACTGGGCCTTAACTTAGGATATGTTTGACGGTTGGAATAAATTATAGTATCAGACTCTATCACTATAATAGGTATAATGAACCATTCTTAAGCAGTGAACATAATGGTTCACTTTTGCACGAGTGTGGGAAGATGAATCTAGGGGAATATACGTAGGTAATGGCAAATTATCAATCAAGTGGTTGCGGAGACAATTACTGATTGCTCATTGCTCTCTATACAGGGGAGATTAGCTGGTCTTCATTCAATCGGAAAAGAAGGTGTTGCATGGTTTCGAAACCCGGATTCAGCTATGTGAAGGGAGATCAATATTTAAACACTGAGACACAAGTATGATTTACTGTACATTTAATTTAACTTTTAATCTTTTAATACAGTTTTCTATATTTCCTCAATATTTTGGCAGTTTTTACTGGAAGTCATACAAAATACATGGAGGGTGAAAAAAAATGGAAACGCTTTCACAACTTTTATGTGACTTTACTGGTAAAAGTGAAATCTTGTACATCGTCATGGTTACAAAGAACACACTTTTTGACACAAGTAGTGACATTTAATCTTTTCAAGGGGACGTGCCAAGTGGAATTGAATAAAAATCTTTAAGGTAAGCCTAGGTCGAGTTTGATATCAAATTAAAGGTCTATTCAATAGAAATTAATTGCCACAAACCGTACTTCGAAAGGTCTTTTTTTTCCAGAGTAGCGGTCATTTGAAGTTCAAAGTATTTGAACAATATTATTTCTCCGCTATTTAAAGAATTGAAGTAAATTTACTCTGATAAAAAATTATACTTCATAGAACACTATAACTAAAAAAATAAATAAATAAATTAGCAAATTATCTATGGAAAAAATTAAGTTGTTGTGAAAGCGTTCCATACGTTTTACGCTTTATTTTTATTTTAGCTTTATTTTTACGGAAGATAATTTGATAATTATTTTTTAGTTATTGTTTTCCATAAAGTAAGATTTTCAGTGGGAATAATTTACTTCAAATCGTGAAATAGTGGAGAAATAATATTGTTCAAATTAATTACTTTGAGATCTAAATGACCGCCACTCTAGAAAGGATAGACCTTTCGAAGTCCGGTTGCAGCGATTATTTTCTATTGAATAGACATTTAATTTGATACCAAACTCAACCTAGGCTTACGTTAAAGATTTTCGTACAACTCCACGTCGGCCGTCCTCCTGAAGAGATGAAATGTCGCTTATGGCGTCAAAAAGTGTGTAAGCAGGATAATTTACAAGATTTCACGTTTACCAGTGGAGTCACAGAAAAATTTTGAAAGCGTTTTCATATTTTTTTCCACCCTGTATATTGATTTAGTATGAATGCTACTTCATTGCAGTGAAAAAATACACGTAAGAAGAATATATTGCAAAATTGTATGATGATTAAGAATTACACATTATCTTTCGCAGGATTCTTTGGAAAAGAGAACAATTTTTATAAATGTGCTTTGAACAATTACTTACTTAAATAGTTGACTTTTAAGGGAAAACAGTTTAACTACAGCGTATAATGAATGTTTTTTTTATTATTTGGTAACTCAATTACATTATCACTGGCTATTTTTGCTAGTTTTTTTATAGAAATCTGTTTATTTACTTACGGTGTTAGCTATTTTACATGCAGATGAAGTGCCATAGCCCGTATTAGATTGTCATCCAGGTAGAATAAAAGGTTATAGATCATCCCTTAATGGACACAGCACCCCTTATCTCTCCTGCTCTGTCTCTAACGCTACACACCAAACAAAAGCTTTACCTCTTTTAAAAACTGTTTGTCACATTTTTGCTAAAAAAAATCTAAAATAAATACTGTTAAAGAACGTAATATGAGTTTTGTCTATACCCTTATTGGAGTGTAAGGGTATTTAAAATTAAAATAAAACCTAAATCCGAATAAGGTATTGACATATAAAACTATATAAGGTTGGTATTTCAAGATTAATTTCGATTGAGTATTAGTAAATTAAGCTACATTTTTTTTTTTGAGAAGTTACTGTACAAATTAAAGTCCAATAAAACGTCATACTAAGCTAAACAGTTATGAAATATTGTAGACAATTACTTTAAATAATATCATAATTCAACTGTTTAATATAGTTTCGTTAAATTGATCTAACTAAAATAAATACTATTAAATTACGAAAGATAATAGTAAGGGTATCAGACGACATATATGGATAGTTTAAAAATACATCAAAACTATATGTAAAAATATATAAGGTCAGTTTTATAACATTAATTATTTTTTAGTAATGGTACTAACTAGATCTACACTTTGCCTCAAAATGTCCATTAACCTTTACTAAGTTACATAATTGTATGTAATGTATTATGACAATACCTTCAACTAATAGCATTATCAACGAAATAGGAAATAACGATCAAATATTACGATACAAACAACGAAAATATAATTTCCTTTGTATGTGAACCAGTTTATTTTTATATTAGCAAAATGTGTTTGTTTCAATCCTCCAACACGGAAATGCATTTCTCAATGTATTTTGGCTACAATATTAAATATTAATTAGAACTAGTAAATATAATTAATAATTATAGTACAAAGAAAAACATACTATAGAGCGAAGGGAAAATTGGCCAATTAGATATGAAACTGGATGATGGGCATAGCTAATTAGAGATAATGGGCAAGTAGCTACCCTCTGTATTTATGAGAAAACCTTAGTAAGTTAATACAAAAAATAATAAAACTAATAAAGTATCATTTAACTTGATTAAAAGTTAGTTCTATCATGCTAGGAACAAAGTAGAAAAACACACAGCAAAGATAGATGTAAACTTTGCTCAACACATTTAAATAAGTGTAGAAATAAATAAAATATAATAGGCTTCTCAAAATAAGGAAATGTTATAATATAAAGTAAGGTGATGTTAGTAAACTAGCATTTACATGGCAAAATATAATTTCCCTATAGTTTAAATCAATTGCGCAGTAAAATGCGTTTATGAATTAACCAATGTTTTCTTATAGGAACAATATATCACAATTTAACATTATAAGCACGGAATTTTATTCCAATTATCTGTCATTTAACATAATTTTTGTTTATCATGTATGTAAACATAATTTAACCATACGACCAATTTTATAAATTTATAAAAAAATTACACCATTGCAGTAGTGTTGCAACATTAAAACAACTAAAACGACTATTATTCAGCTATCATTCATTTTGGATTTGAGAGAGTTGAATATTCATGAAAAACCATCGCATTGATCTGATCAACTTATTCATTAACACTTTAAAGTAAGAGAGTTTTAGCAAACTCATTAATTTAACAGCCGTCTTATTAAGTAGAAAAAGTAACTACTACAGGACATTTTCTGAATCGTTTTAAGAATTATCAGTTTTAATTATGCTTAAAAATCACAACTGAATAATTTGTTATTATTTGTTATTTTATAGGTGTTTTAGAGATGAGTGGAATACACGTCAAATAATTATGTGTAATTTTGTGTATCGTCATTTGAAAAATTTTCATTTTTATAGAACAGGAGCCTTGTTAGTGTTTTTGCTAAATATTTTTTTATTGAAGATAAATAGCTATAAACAAACATCTGATAGTTTTCTTTCAGACGAAAAAATACATATTTGATGAAAAACGTAAAATATTATTTCATAAATATAGTAATATGGTTGCTCAAATTGTGTTTAATGCTGCACGTGTGATAGCACCGGGCATTTTTTCTATTGGACTATGTTAGGATAGAGCCAGAATGGACGCTGTTAAGTTTTTGTATGTTTGATTAGGTTAGGTTATGTTTGGTTACATTGTGTTAAGTTATTTTAGGTGTCATTAGGGGTTTTAAGTTAGGTTTGAGGTTTGGTAAGTCATGATGTCATTGGTTAGGATATGTAAGAGTTGGTTTGATGCGCTTAGTTAGATTTGGTTAGGTTTTGTTACGTTATCAAAAATTAACAACACAACCAGTATAACCTTACAAAATCAAACCTAACCCAACAACATGCAACCTAAGTCACATCTCCGGCACTTCCAGAAACGTCCGTACAGTTTAGTTTTGTATTAGTTGTTTAATAATATGCATAGTACAAAGGATGTGTATACACGTTTTGCACATACTTTATTGTTTACTTTGCATTTTTTTTAAATTATGCAGTGTTAAAGTGACTGTAACCCCGCGGCAATACTGTAAAATGTTCTTTTTTTGTTTTACGATCATCTCATTTTCTTGTAAAATTTAGAAATTACGATAAAGTGAAGGGGGGTTATCTTTTACAAAATCTAGAACCAGTATATTAAGATTTAGATTAAGGTTATCTTACTATATATGATGCTACTTATTCTTATGAATGACAATTTTGATTTAAAGTCACATAAAATTATCATACATGTGTTTTTTTCAGCAACACATGTTGTCCCTACCATAAATAAAGTCGTAAAAGTATTATGTATATAAACTATCTAAATAAAATGTTTCCTTATACGTTTTTTTGAAACCTGTTGTTCTTGATCGTTATGTTACGTTCCCCCTTTTCCATAAATCATATATACGTAACATGTTACTTACTGATATTGGTTGTATATTCATACAGAAATTTTTGCTGTTTGAAGGTTTTTAATATGAAAATAATTTATATATCTTATATATGAAGAATTGTATGTGCTATGTAAAAAATACAATACTACATTAAGAATATTCTATTGTTCGGCCATTCTAACTTTACCTCTGGGGGAGCACAAGATGGTAACATTGTATAGCTTGAGCGCTTGGCTCTTTCCTGTCCCACGGCTTATTTGTTTCCGGTCTGGATGAATCAAAACTAGAGCCTGATAGTTTTTATAAGTTAAAATTATCCGATTGACTTAGTTTTTGACATTAGTAATCAGTAATTAATGTTCTTCCCAGTTAAACACTAAAAAGATTTAGATTTCTCTTAAAAATATAAACTTGTACCTTCCTTCACTATTCCCAATAATTTTGATTCATCGGATGTGTAATATAATGAGGAGGGCTGTGGCGGTCTGGTTGCGACGTTGCCTATGTCGACTTTCCAGTTAAGCCCACAAACCTCAGAGGTAAAGTTAGAATGGCTGGACTACAGTACTCTTATTAAGTACTACCCCATTATTAAAAATATTTGGTATTGTGTACGAAAAATTTCTTAAATGAATGCTGATAAATTTAAAAACATTAAAAAAAACAATAAAAAAACTTCTCCTGTTATTAGTTTAGTATGTAGCATGCTCTTTATGTGGGCGAACAGAATTCAATCTTTGCCAGTGAGAGAAAGGAGATAGCTTTGGTTCAGAAGTGTTTGTTTTGAGTCGTATCTGTTTTGCGTCCAACAGATATATCAAGCAGATTTGACAAAGAGGTTTTGTTTAGGGTAAATACAGGTTGGAAAATAAATGCTGAAATATATAAATGGAGATTGCAAAATGATTGTATGAACTTCCTATGATCGGTCTTCTTTCTATTGTCAATTATCATGAAAACGATAAAAAAATTAGAATAGTTATTGAAAAGAAAATAAATGTACGACTGTAATCCGTCAATCAGCTCAAAAATAGTATTGAAGATCAATTTGTATATGCTTCTATTTATAATTCTACCATTAACTATTAAATATACTCCACCATAGGTTGCGTCTTAAGGTTACATACACAAGACACGATAGATAAAAATACATGTGTGAAAATTACAAAAAAAATCAGTTTTACAAGGTTTGTATTTGAGTTTTCACACTTATGTTACACTTTCCGTCAGGTGGAAATCAACATTATTGTTTCTTGAGTCATTACGGACATTTTTCCGAAAAAAATCTATTCGTCCTGTCAAAATAACCAAAACTTAATTACAGATCCTGCCTAGACTAAATATATTTTATTGCTGGTCTTCCCTTCATCAAGGAAAGGTAAAATTAAAGAATTATTATATAAATACTACATAATGAGTAGACTACTAGTGTAGATAGTAAACATGTTTCAAAAGAAGGCAGTAATTATTGAAACAACAAATTTAACGTACAAACTTATATGATACGTTCCGCAAAGTTTGATAAATTACTATAACAAAAAAGGTCGTAAAATATAACTTTATTTAAAGCCTACTGTTGATTTACATTTTATTTGTTTTGTTTGAAACTATAAACTAGGGAGTTTTTAGCTCGTTCAAGTCAGTTGTTGCAGTAAAGTTAATCACCTAAGCTACCGGTGCTTGTAAACATGGATGGCTAACTAAGTCCACCAAAACGGCATTTGTTTAACAGCAGAACTGGTAAACCTTGTTTTACAGAGTATATTCCTGATGTAGAGAGCGAATATATAGGAGGGAAAACATTGATCTTATTTAGTAGGCTTCTAGTGGAGTCTCTTATTCATTTATTTTATTCGTGGAGTTTCAGAGATGCCACTGAGGATGGGCGAAACATTTGGTGATGTAAATAACACCTAGACGTTACCGGAAGCTTTAGTTATTATTAATGAAAAAACTTTTATATTAAAATTGAGATGTCAGGAGGGAAATTTAAAACAGATCGATGTAGTAACGAACAACTGTTTGAATAAGAAGTTATGGATAAACAAAATACTTTCTTGATTGGCATATTATGAGGTGGGGGAGAATAAAAAACAATGAAACGTCACGCAACACAAATTTATTACGGTAGGGTAAATACAAAATATACGAAATATTGTAGTGATCAATTTCGGCAAACCACATTTACCTTCCTCAGACCAGAGAGATTCACTAAGATGATATTCATGTTTAACCACACTAATTTTATAGTAAAACTTGTCATTTACCTGATTTATTTTTAATTTTTAAACAGATTTTTGTAAAATTGTTAATGTGCCAAGAAACTGATGATGGTTATACAGAATAAGTATAAGAAATAACAGATTTAAGATATTAAATTTCTTATTGGCTCTTAGGATGTGCAATAATTTGTCCAATATTTTACATCCCAATTTTGAAATTAAAGAGGCTAAGTGATTTTGGAATAAATAATAATAATAATAAAACATAGTTTATTATTCTTCCAAACATAAAATCAGCACTGAGTTACAAATGTAATGATTTTATTATGTTTTACGGCTATTAGACTGAACATTTTAACAAAATATACATAACCCACGTTTCTGCCTTTTACAAATAAGAATCCAAAAAGATAAAATGAAGCAAATCTCATTAAAAACACAGTTTAAATGCAATTTATGAAACGTGTGATACTGCCTATGTTGGTTATAAAGGTAGGATTATGGGAAGAATTATATATTTTTTAGGAAAAATACAAATATAGAGACAAACTTAGGAGTGAACAACAACATTTTGATTCTGAGCTAATTTTTCATGCCATAAGTCATGATTACCGTTTGTGTATGGTTGGGTGATAGTGTCATTACCACTGTAAATGTATGGGTGGGTAAATACCATTATATGTATAGGTGCGTCAAATTTAAATAAAGTTTCTAGATATTGCGTTTATATGCTGTATATTCTTAATCAAGTCCCAAACTGTTGGACTTACAAAACATAGTCAACAACCAATTATAATACCTAGTAAAATTTTGTGACTTTTTAGAGTACATCTTGTATGATATTAGTGGTGTAAATGAAACTTTGCTAGACATTTAATGTTTTATTTAGGTATTTTGGAACTCTAATATTGCATATAGACAGCGCAAGTTCCGGTTAAGTAGGTACAGTATAGTAAATTTCACAAACATTATAGAGAAAGGCTTTTCTTCAGACAAACTTGTGTCTGAAGAAAAACATATAATAACGTTATAGACGTTTATGAGTATGAGTTTGATTTCATCGATTGTTAAACTAAAGAGCAAATCATTGGCCGTTGTAAATCCGCCCAACAACCCAGTGAGAGCTTAGATTGTGGCAACCCCCTCTCCATGCCCTTGTGTATCTCCCACATCACAGAGGTGGTTTTGGTGCTCAATTT
>JAQJVL010005577.1:0-34411 GCA_035578905.1 Stictocephala bisonia | reverse complement strand
ACTATCGTTTAATTATCTCACCATGCCTCCAAAACAGGTGAATTTAACAGTTCCATTTACTCACGTGTAACTGCTCTTCTCAAAGTGCGTTTTAATAAATTGAAGGTGAGACCCATCCCCCCCACCAAAGCTGGGAAGCGTGCCAACCGGGGGATGGCTCAAAACAAGTCGAGCGATGGGATCACGGGTGGCAGTTGGAGAGTCAAAAATAACACTCGGCAGCTGAGCAAAACTAATTTACTATCATGAGAACCAGAAAATAGCAATTAATCAAACTTGGCAGAAGGCCACAACAAAAAAGGGAGAAGGCCACAATATAAATTCTCACTTAAATAAATAATAACAAACACTAAAATTACCAAGATACTACACAATAATAACAAACGCTATAAATACCACAAACTCTACAAATACCAAAATTTAACAATTAATCAACTGTATGGGTGTATGGCCTATCTGCAGTTTAGCCTGAGACACCCCAAAACGTAAGAAAAATATTAAGCCCCAAATAAAAGTGAAAATTTAGAAAACTTTTGGATCACAACACTTAAAACGGCAATTTAGCCCACACATCCCTTGATTCCACCGGGCCAGGGAGTAAGCCGGAATCCCTGGGCAGCTCCGAATTAAAGCAAAGCAAAAGTCCCATAATCCCCTTTTGGTGAAAGTTTAAAAATTAAACAATTTAAAAAAAAATATAACCCGGTACCGTTCTAGTAAAAATTCACTTCAGAACCCCCCTAATACACTTAATAAAAAAATATAATAACGATCACTAGGCCTAAACATACAAATAAATAACATAACTTAACCATAGGGACCTAACAAATATAAAATCTAAAAGATATAACAACAAATAAAACTAATTAAATAACTAACAATAAATATAAATAAATATTAACATCAAAAATATTCTTTGTGTATTTTTAAAGCTTTTCTTTTAAAATAAAAAAAATATAAGTCCCCATGGCTGTTTCGTCACTTTCAGTCTTTAGGCCTAGGCCTCAAATTAAACAGTTCCACAAACTTTTTTTTCTTCTTTTATATTTCCTGTATTTCACTGTTTTTCTTGGTTTATTATTTTTTTTTTTTAATGTAAAAATTTCAACAGCCCCCAGCTCAGCCGCCGGGAAACAAAAACATGGAAAACACTGACCTGAGGACAGAAGACTCATACCCAAAGATGTAGAGCGGGTAGCGGCGCCTCCAGGCTCCAACATGGTCCTCAGGCCAGGCTTGCAGTTTGGATGGTAGAACTCCCCGGACGGCAGGCCGAGGGTGAAACGTCCTACTCAAGGACCCTGGAGTTTAGGAGTCTCTCAGCCGGACATAGTAATCTCAGCAGGCAGAGCCAAAGACCAAATGACGGCCAACCTGACAGACGAAGGCTCCAGAGAAACTAGAACTACTCGAACAATCTAGAAGACGGCCAACCTGACCGAAGCTGCTGGAAACCGGAACGAAACGGAACTGGGCCAACGGCTACCAACTACGCGAAACGCAGGGCAAAAGCGAATCTCAGGCAGCCTGGCAGACAACGACGAAAAAACGAAACTGTACCGGTCCAAGACCCGGTACAATCTCCCTCTGCAAACCTCAACACACCCAGGCAGGGGAGAAAACTCGGTACCTCAGGGAACCAAGAGAAGACGAAGACCTCCGAAGAGTGGTGTTCCAAGGACGTCCAAGAGAACCTAAGAGGGGAAACCCCTCGAACAGGGAGCAAACTACCCTGACTGTCGGGCCCGACAAGAAAAAAAGAGAGAAAGAAGACTCTCTCAGAACAGCCACCTAGGGCGCAGAGATGATCAATCTCTTTGCCCCAAGAAACCCCCAGGAACACCAACTCCTGGACCAACCGTTCCCCGGAAAGCCTTAAGCTGGGACACATGGGCTTTCCTGAACACCCTGCCTGACTGGGGATCAACCAGCAGAGCAGTCACCGGTGACAAAAACCTGTCAATGCGGTGGGGACCAGACCACCGATAGCACAACTTTGCAGCTCTTCGTTCCGCGGCCGAACTGACCGGGTGAGCCTGACAGAGCACCAGATCTCCAACCTGAAAAGGGTTAGGAGTACGACCCTTATCATACCTCCTCCTTACTCTCTCTCTAGCACGTAGCAGGTTGCGCCGAGCAGCCCGCCACGTGGACACTACGTCAGTGGCACCTGGCGTAGGTAGAAGATCCTCTAACCTCCACAAGTTGGACAAAGGATTGTTAGGATGGTAGCCATGTAGAATTTCGAAGGGAGTGGCATTGTGACTCTCATGCTTGGAAGAATTAAAAGCAAGCTGGAGCCAAGAGAGACTCTCATCCCAGGTGTTCTGCTTCTCAGCATGGAAAGTAATAAGGGCAGACCGAAGATTGCGGTTGAACCGCTCTGCATTAGAAGGCTGTGGGTAATAAGGAGAGGTAGTCACATGCCTGATACCATTGCCAAAACAGAACCTACGAAACTCATGGGAGGTAAACTGGCTACCGTTGTCGGACACAAGAGTGGAAGGCACACCAAAGTGCTGGAAGAGTTGGGACTGGAGAGCACGGATGGTGAGCTTAGCCGTGGCACTCCGAAGTGGGAAAAGCCAAACGAACTTCGAGAAAGCATCCACACAAACAAGTAGGTAGGAGCTACCTGACTTGCTACGGGGAAAAGGACCCACGTAGTCGATGAACACCTTCTCAAAAGGACGCTCGGCCACCTCAGAAGATAACAACCCTAACCTTGCATTCTGACTAGGCTTGCTGAGAGAGCACAGGTGACAAGCCCGCACTCTGCCAGCAACATCCCGGTCCATGCCCTTCCAGATGAAGTACCTACGAATCTTAGCGATGGTCTTATGAATGCCAAGATGACCGCCCACAAGAGAAGAGTGATAATATTGAAAGACCATCGGTACTAGATGACTAGGCAGCACTACACGGGGTTCACCCCTCTGTCGAGGACAGCAACAGAGTACCCCTTTGGACAGAAAATAGGGAGGGTGGGCACCTCCCTCTTGAAGCTCACCTAAGATGACTGACAGCTCAGGATCTTTCTGCTGATGGGACAGTAGGTCGTCAAAAGCCAGAGGAAAATCCAGAAGAACAGCACCACACTGAGCCACAGCCTCAGTCGGTGGATCACTGGGTTCATGGTACATGCGGGAAAGAGCATCCGCGATGACATTCTGGGTACCCCTAAGATGTTGAACTCGGAACTTAAAAGCAGAAATTTTGACCACCCAGCGACCAATTTTCCCGAGCTGTCGGGGATGGGCAAGAAGCCAAGACAGTGCCTGATTGTCCGTCTCCAGCAAGAACTCAGCGTGTTCCAAGAAACGCCGAAACTTGTCCGTACCAAAGACAACAGCCAGACACTCTAACTCATAGATGGAAGAAGCTTTCTGTTCCTGGTGAGACAACGTCCTCGAAGCAAAAGCGATGGGCTGCCTGACCCCATCAAACTCCTGAGAAAGAACAGCAGCAATGGCGGAGGAGGAGGCATCAGTCTGAAGAACAAATTCTCTGCTGAAATCAGGCATACGCAGGACAGGAGGTTGCATGATAGCCTCCTTGAGAGCATCAAAGGCAGTCTGCTGAGCTTGGCCCCACACAAAAGGGACACCTTTCTTTCGCAGCTCGTTCAACGGGGCAGCAAGCTCGGCCACGTTAGGGATGAAGCGACGGTAAAAATTCACCATCCCCACAAAACGGGCAATCCCCTTGGCATCTCTGGGAGGAGGAAAATCCCGAATGCCCTGGGTCCTCGCAGGATCTATGCAGACGCCTCGAGAAGAGATAAGATGACCCAGAAAAGAAATCTCAGGACGAGCAAAAGTGACTTTCTCTGGATTGACGGTAAGGCCAGCTGATTTGAGGCGACTAAGAACTTCCTCCAGATGTTGCATGTGTTCCCCGAAAGTCTCACTGTAGACAAGAAGATCGTCCAGGTAATTGAAAACAAACTTGAACTTCACATCATGGAAGATGGAATCAAGCAGACGAGTAAGAGTCTGGGCACCCACAGCAAGACCCATAGGAACCCTAGTGAACTGATAGAGATTCCAGGGAACACAGAAGCTAGTCATGGGCCGTGATTCCTTCTTCAATGGAATCTGATGGTAGGCCTGGTTCAAATCAAACACACTGAAAAACTTAGCCTTACCGAACCAATCAAACGCAGAATGCAAATCAGGCAGAGGTACCGAGTCAATAGCGACCTTAGCGTTGAGCCTCCGATAATCCATCACAAGCCTAGACTTACCATTAGGCTTGGGCACAAGAAAAGCTGGACTGGCATAAGCAGAACGAGACGGTTCAATCACACCCTTGCTCAGAAGATCCTCAATCATAGCCCTCATAACCTCCATCTTTGGGGGAGCAAGTTTGTACGGATGACTTCTAACTGGCTGAGAATCGGTGAGGTGGATCTCATACTCCAGAAGAGAAGTGACCCCAAGCTCAGCCGTAAGCACATCAGGAAACCGCAAACACAGCCTCCTAATGGCCTCCGCCTGCTCAGGGGGGAGATGACCAACCGGATCCACCTTGGGTTGTTCGGGCTCACAACCCACCTCTCTGACTGCAGGAGGGCAGTCAGAATCACCTACTAGAGGCACCAAAACTCGCCGATTAAACTTGAAAAATATCTGGCGCTTCTGGAGGTCAAGCACCATACCACTCTTAGAAATAAAGTCTGCCCCTAGGATACAAGAAACCGCCAGGTCCTTGGCAACAAGAAAACCCCACCTCCAGGAAAATCCTTCAATTTTAAAATGTAATGACGCCTTTAGAAGTATGGGTAGAGGAGTTTGGGATGCCGTCCAGCACGTAATAGAAGAAGGCTCGGCGTGCCTGACAAGTCCTAAGGCGTCAAGGGACTCAAAAAGAGAAAGGCTGATGATACTGCATGCCGAACCAGAATCAAGAAGGGCTCGACACACCGTACCACCAAAAGAAACAAAAACGCCAGGACACACCGAGGTGACCGCACTAAGTCCCAGGGAAGCCATGCCAGCAAGGCCCGAAAAATCCCCGACACTCCTGCTATGGGCACGTGTCAAAGGCAAATGGCCACGGTCAGTCGCAACAACGCGGGGAGCTACTGTGGAGGCAACCCCCCGCGCTGAGCGTTTCCCGCCCCACGACCTCGAGCACGTGGACAGTCACGTCGAATGTGACCAGGTTGGCCACAAGCAAAGCACACAACCGGAGGCCGAGAACCACGACCCTCCACTGGCTGACTCACACCTACAGACATAGCCGGTCGACGGGTGGAGAGAGCACGATGACTCTCAGAATCCCTCCCTTGCTGGTCTGAGAACTGCACGCTGCGCGAAACAATGCACAGCTGATGCAGCTCCCGAAAAGTCGAAGGAACACCAGCAAAAACCAATCTGCACCGTTCTTCGGGAGAAATGCCATCCAGGATGACACGAACGGTGTCAGCTTCAGAAAGGGTGAGGCGCAACGCTTGCCGAGCTTCCTTGACTGAAGATACATAGGCTGCCAGAGACTCGCCCCTACCCTGCGACCGATAAAATCTGTCCATGACCATCCTCTCCCTGAGTCGAATGGGAAGAAATGACGAAAGTAACTCTCGATGGAACGAGTCCACCGAGGCATCACTGGCCAAGACAGAACAGCAACTCCCCAACGGGACCTCTGCAATACGGGAAAACCAGACGAAGCAAGTCCCCAGCCTGCATGCCGGGCATCTCACTAAGTCTGAGAAAGGCCACCAGAAACTTAAGAAGCTCCTCAGGATCCATCCCATCGATCACAGGGAGATTCTGGATCATGGGCGTGAGAGTGTTAGGTAGCTTGTGGTAGCTCAGCTGCAGAAGAGCAGGTGAACCCAAAGAAGCAGTAGGAACGGCAGCTGGAGCCGAACCACAAGCAACCTCAACAGAAACACCTGCAGGCTCAGAAGGAACCTCAGGCACAGTGAGAGCCGTTGTCTCAGCCTGCGGCCTCGACACATTAGGCGACAGTGCGAAAATAGGCCGCTGACCCAGACCCGTAGGAGTCGTGGACCCGGAGAGTGCCTGAAAAATCTCATCCAGCCTAGACACACTCTCCAAGATCCACGCCCTCCTACGGGACCACGCTCTGCTACCAATTGAGACCCATCCCCCCCACCAAAGCTGGGAAGCGTGCCAACCGGGGGATGGCTCAAAACAAGTCGAGCGATGGGATCACGGGTGGCAGTTGGAGGGTCAAAAATAACACTCGGCAGCTGAGCAAAACTAATTTATTATCATGAGAACCAGAAAATAGCAATTAATCAAACTTGGCAGAAGGCCACAACAAAAAAGGCAGAAGGCCACAATATAAATTCTCACTTAAATAAATAATAACAAACACTAAAATTACCAAGATACTACACAATAATAACAAACGCTATAAATACCACAAACTCTACAAATACCAAAATTTAACAATTAATCAACTGTATGGGTGTATGGCCTATCTGCAGTTTAGCCTGAGACACCCCAAAACGTAAGAAAAATATTAAGCCCCAAATAAAAGTGAAAATTTAGAAAACTTTTGGATCACAACACTTAAAACGGCAATTTAGCCCACACATCCCTTGATTCCACCGGGCCAGGGAGTAAGCCGGAATCCCTGGGCAGCTCCGAATTAAAGCAAAGCAAAAGTCCCATAATCCCCTTTTGGTGAAAGTTTAAAAATTAAACAATTTAAAAAAAAATATAACCCGGTACCGTTCTAGTAAAAATTCACTTCAGAACCCCCCTAATACACTTAATAAAAAAATATAATAACGATCACTAGGCCTAAACATACAAATAAATAACATAACTTAACCATAGGGACCTAACAACTATAAAATCTAAAAGATATAACAACAAATAAAACTAATTAAATAACTAACAATAAATATAAATAAATATTAACATCAAAAATATTCTTTGTGTATTTTTAAAGCTTTTCTTTTAAAATAAAAAAAATATAAGTCCCCATGGCTGTTTCGTCACTTTCAGTCTTTAGGCCTAGGCCTCAAATTAAACAGTTCCACAAACTTTTTTTTTTCTTCTTTTATATTTCCTGTATTTCACTGTTTCTCTTGGTTTATTTTTTTTTTTTTTTTTATGTAAAAATTTCAACAGCCCCCAGCTCAGCCGCCGGGAAACAAAAACATGGAAAACACTGACCTGAGGACAGAAGACTCATACCCAAAGATGTAGAGCGGGTAGCGGCGCCTCCAGGCTCCAACATGGTCCTCAGGCCAGGCTTGCAGTTTGGATGGTAGAACTCCCCGGACGGCAGGCCGAGGGTGAAACGTCCTACTCAAGGACCCTGGAGTTTAGGAGTCTCTCAGCCGGACATAGTAATCTCAGCAGGCAGAGCCAAAGACCAAATGACGGCCAACCTGACAGACGAAGGCTCCAGAGAAACTAGAACTACTCGAACAATCTAGAAGACGGCCAACCTGACCGAAGCTGCTGGAAACCGGAACGAAACGGAACTGGGCCAACGGCTACCAACTACGCGAAACGCAGGGCAAAAGCGAATCTCAGGCAGCCTGGCAGACAACGACGAAAAAACGAAACTGTACCGGTCCAAGACCCGGTACAAAGGGTATTCTAGAAGAATTCTCTACTCAAACTGAATCTCTAACCTCTGTACAAGTTAAACAGCTAAACGCCTTCTCTAATGAAATAACAAAGAAAAAGGCTGATTTTGATAATAACCTTCAACGGGTTTTAGCTCTTGATTCTGACGATGGTGTGTCAGATGAAACTTTATCTTCCGATCAAGATGAAATTGAAACTCTCTTTGCGTATTTGACAGCAATAATTGAGGTACTTACTCCTCCTGTCGAACCAAAAACACCTAGCTCATTAAGTGATAGCAGTACTGTTTCACATTCTGGATCCTCTCTAGTTAGGTTACCAAAAATAGACCTGCAAAAGTTTTCTGGTGACCCACTAACGTGGACAAGTTTTATTAATCTGTTTGATACGACGATTCATCGTAATGCAAGCCTTTCCAGTGTGGCTAAGTTCCAATACTTACTCAGTGTGTTACAAGGTGATGCTTTAACATTAGTAAAAAGTTTAACTCTGTCCGCACCTAATTATCTCGTGGCCTATAATTTACTACGAGATAGATATCACAATACTCGCAGGTTGTAATCTCTACACTTCAATCAACTCTTAGACTTACCTGCTGTTAGTGCCACATCTTTGAAGGGACTTCGTCAATTCGTGAACATTTTTACTGAACACTCACAAGCCTTGAAGGCATTAGGATGTGATGTGACTCAAAATAACCCACTTTTATCTGCATTATTGTTGCGTAAACTTGACAATGAGCTCTGTAAAAAACTTGAAAGTTTTCGATCTAATGCGAATGAAGACTTTAGTCCTCACTCTTTACCTAGTGTGGAAGAAATAATAAAATATTTGAACATTGAGTGCTCGCAAACTGAAGACGCTAATATACACAACTCTCCTTTTGTGAACAAAAATATCTCATCACGGTTACAAACTCAACAAAAACACGCTTTGGTAAAAAAGGTGAATTCTTCACACAGTGGTGTCTCTATGATCACAACACAAACCAGTTCTCAGTCACAGTCGGGAACTAATAAACACAACGCTTGGCAATGTTTTGCTTGTAATAAAACAGGTCACAAAATATATGCTTGTGATACCTTTAAAAAGAACTCACCTCATGAAAGATATGAATTAGTAAAAAAACACCAATGTTGTTTCTCATGCCTTGATAATCACAGCTCGAAAGATTGTCAGTCTAAATCAACGTGTCGCACATGTGACAAGCGACATCATACAATGTTACATTTTGAGGTTAAGCTCTCTCGTCAACCCTCTCGAGATAGTCATACGTCCTCTCAACCTCAAGATCAACATAATGTTGCTTCTAGGGATATAGCTACAACTTCATCTCTTTTTGTCTCTTCTGCTGATGTATTAAATTGCTCTGCCCAAAATAGCTATAACTCTCTCTCTTCATCTAATTATACGGTGTTACTCGGTACAGCTTTAATTAAGCTAACCACCTCTCAAGGAATTTCTCATGTTTTTAGAGCATTACTTGACAGGGGCTCTATGTGAACTTCTCTCTGAACGTGCAGCTAATATCTTGAACGACAAGCGACATGCTTCAAATCTAAAAATATCTGGACTCGCTCAAAACTCCTCCTCTACAAAGGGAGCAATGTATCTAAATTTGGAAACGCTCTCTGGCCACACATTGGCCAACAAACATCAGTTTCACATTTTAGATAAAATCTCCGTGGATTTACCACGCACTCGTATCGCTTCTGACGTGTGGGACAAGGTCAAGCCTTATACACTTGCTGACCCTTCCTTCCACTTACCTGGTGGCATTGATGTCTTAATAGGTAGCTCTCTATTACCTCTAATTCTTACTCAAGAGAATTATTCGCTTGGGCCTCACATGCCTCATGTGATAGGCACACACTTCGGCTACATACTCATGGGTCAAGCTCCTTGTGCTAGTGATGATCTCTTGCACTCATCTTTACAACGATTCTGGCAACAAGAAGAAGCACCACCCATCAGTGTTAAATCACAAGAAGAGATCACTTGTGACGAATACTTTGTAAAGACTCATACTCGTGACTCAACTGGTCGCTATGTTGTGCGACTTCCGTTCAGAACGGATCCCTCTGCTCTTGGCCTCTCTCGAGGTACTGCTGAAAAGCGTTTACTGTCTCTTGAACAAAAATTTAACGCACAACCTCAGTTTGCTCAGCTTTACCGCTCTTTCATCTCTGAATATCGAGCTCTCGGTCACATGATCAAAATAGACCATGTTGATGACATCCCTCACTATTATCTCCCTCATCATGGTGTATTGAAAGACTCTAGCAGTACAACAAAACTTAGGACTGTGTTTGACGCCAGTAGCAACACCAGTTCTGGTTACTCTCTCAATGATATTCTCTTCACTGGTAGAAAGTTACAGACTGATATTTTTGACATTATTTTGAACTTCCGGTCTCATAAAATAGTGTTTTCATGTGACATACGCCAGATGTTTCGTCAAATAAAAATCCATCCTGACGATCAACATTTTCAACTCATTGTATGGCGTGATGATCCTTCCGCAAAAATATCTACATTCAAACTCGCCACTGTCACCTACGGGATGAACAGCTCTCCATACTTAGCAATTAAAACTCTGACTCAACTTGCGGAGGATGAAGGTGCTGACTTTCCTCAGGCAGCTAACTCACTACGTCATCATACCTACGTGGATGATATTGTCACTGGTGCAGACTCCGTGGAGGCGGCTCTTGAACTTCAAGACCAGCTCATCCAACTCTTAGGTCGTGGCGGCTTCGAACTTTGGAAGTGGGCGTCCAACTCCAACCAGCTCCTCGACAGGTTCCCTTCGGAACATCTAGAGACTCCTAGTTTCTTGCAAGAAGCACAACTTCATCAGTTCTCCATCCTGGGTATGCACTGGTCCCCTGAGGAAGATTGTTTTCGCTATGCTTTTCAATATCAAACAAACAAATTAACCAAACGCACTGTATTAAGCCTCATTGCAAAATTGTACGATCCCTGCGGTTTTCTAGCTCCATTAATCATGGTAGCTAAATGCTATATGCAGCTCCTATGGGCTCAAGGCCTAAAGTGGGACGATGCTCTCCCCCCTGATCTCGCCGATAAATGGCAATTATTTATTAACGACACTAGTCGTTACCTCTCTCAACTCAAGATGCCTCGAGCATTTCCGCTAGCCCACGCTAATGTAATTGAATTACACGGCTTTTCTGATGCCTCAGAATGTGGTTATGCCGCAATAGTGTATTTTCGTTGTGAATCTTCTAGCGGAGAAGTGACTGTGAGACAAGTTTTGTCAAAAACCCGTGTGGCTCCTCTGAAACGGGTGACCCTACCTCGTTTAGAACTTTATGGAGCTCATCTTTTGTCCAAGCTAATTAATTATTGCCTTAGACAGTTTTCTTATCTCAAGATTAATGAACTGACACTTTGGTGTGACTCTTCGGTAGTGCTCACGTGGCTACAAACACCTACCTACCGATTGAAAACTTTTGTAGCAAATCGTGTCGCTCAAATTCAAGAAATTATTCTTGGTCATCATTGGCAACTAGTCCAGACCCTTCACCAACGCATCTAGCATCGCTGGAAATTGAAGTACCTCCACTCTCTACAACAACGTTCCAAATGGAGCACTCCCCAGGAGAACCTCAAAATTGGAGATCTCGTCTTGGTGCAATTCCTGACACCACCTCTTACCTGGCCTCTTGGACGTATCACTGACGTTCACCCTGACCTGATGGCACTGTGCGAGTGGTCACCATCAAGACGCCTTCAGGGACTTACACTCGACCTGCAATCAAGGTCTTTCCTCTGCCACTAAACTAAGTGGACTCTTAACTTCTAAGAATTTAGTATAACTTAATAATAAGCTCTTTGTCATGTAACTCATCACCCTTTATATGTTGTGTGTAATCTTTTCAGTTTCTCTCTATGTTGAAGTTTATAACTTCAAGGTGGCCGGTATGTTAGGTAATAAGATAAGTGTACATATTTCATATATTCTATAGTTATAAGAATTGAAGTTTGGTATTTCACATTCTCACCGAAACCAAGAGAGAGAGAGAGGGTTATCTGCCCTCAGAATAACCATCACGCCACCTCAAAACTCGAGCTCTTATTGGTGGTCTAGAATTTACACTCGCCTGATGCGATGCGAGGCGTCGGTTTCACCCCAGATCGCAGTAGACAGCACGGCACCCTCGACATGTACGCACCTCTCGGGGGTGGTCTCTCTCTCACCCATTAGAACGCAAGAAACTCTCGAGGTGAAAACGCCTCTCTCGCGTGGTCTCTTTCCCCAACTCACCAAGTAGTTTGTGTGCTTTAAATTCTAACTCCCTCTAACTTTGTTACTTTTCTCTAACTTGTGCTACTCATCCAGACCTTCAAGAACTTCGTTTGTGCGGTACGTGATCGGTCTACTGGACTTTCGAAGCGTTCGTACTTCCGCGACTACTCTTTAGTGCTCTAGGACTGTGATCAAGGAAGGTGGACTGGACTACCACAAGTGTCTCCAACTACTCCTGTTGGATAAGTGTTCACCAAGCTCTGTGGTGAGTTAATTATCTCTAATTCATTATTGAATGTTCTCTAGTTGATTCTCCCGTCTGCTCCGGAAGAGCAGTGGTCCTCCGTGCTTATTAACATTCTCTACTCGCACTCACTCTTTGAACATTTTTGGTCCTCTCAAACCCCCCTACAATTTTTTCGTCCTACGGGCCGCATCATTCTTCCCGTAACAACCGTAATCAATACTAGTGTACAGGTATGTTGGAGGAGTGGGTCAGCCCCACTGTGTACGTATAGATGGTTGGATGGGGCAAAATAACCCTATGGAAATAAATATCACTGTATGTGTAGAGGTGGGTGGCTGGTACAATACCCCTGCATATGTATGGGCGGATGAGAGGGTCAATAACATACAATAAGTATAGCTCACTACCACTCATTTACAGAATGCAATCCATTATTACTGAAATCTTTTTATTACACATGCTCTTTTCCATGAATTTTAACAATTAAATCCTGTTTTATTGAAACTAAAAATAAGTTGTATTTTATTTACTAAGTAAAGGTGAAATGACAAAAAATGATATAAAAACTGCCAACTAACTTTTTTTATTATTACTAGTGAAGGATTTAGCTTAGAAACTATCGTGGTAATTTTAAAATTATTTTTAATTTATTCAACTTATGAAATTATATCACAGTCTCAACATCAATTGTTTATCCAGGACAAAGAAAGTACAACAAATTAAAATCAAATGGAAAGTATAACTCTGACTTGATAACCTATTTGGATCTCCAATATTACAATAACAACACTCTTGTTACTCTTTTCGCTCAGAGACAAAATTATTTACGCTTTTGGCAGCGTTTAGGTCCTCAGATATCGTTTATTTTATATAATATATTAAAAATGTAAAAATTTTTATTGTTAGACTAATCTCCAATACTGTTATGTAACATTTAAATGACAATTATAGTTGAAACCAGATAAAACGTAGATGTTTTTTTCTGTTTCTCTGAACTGAGTAAGGAAATAAATATACATGTTTGTATTCAACTCCTTGTAAATCATTCAGCCCTGCAACTTGGAGAAACTTGAGATGACAACAAACTTTTAACTGGCTTAGGGAGTTGACTAGCTGATTAGCTGTGCCTGACAAGAGAGTCGATAACTGAAAACTTAGGATGTTTGTTAAATTTATAATGAATACTCATATACCTTATGATAATGTAACAACGATTCCTTTGAATGCCACCCAATGAAATAGAACATTGTTTTTGTTGTAATTTCACCCGTACTTCAAGTAATTTTAATAATTAACTTAAAATTTTACTATAGTATTTTTTTTACAAAGAATTCCATACAAATAAACATACAGTTATTAACCACGTTTATTTGGCTCAGTTTACGATACACCTGGCAGGTTAAAGTGCAAAACAAACAAAATAGAATGATTTTGTTGCCATTGAAACTGCATCAATGGCATGAATAAAAATAAATGAAGAAATAACTATCAATTAGTTGATGAGAAAAAATTAAAGCGTCATTTATAAGTAAGAAAGAGAGAGAGGCAGGGAGGGGGAGGGAGAGGTAAACAGACAGGAAGAGAGAGGGAGAGGGAGGTAGAGGGAGAGAAATGTACAGAGAGATGGAGAGAGAGGGACAGGGAGGGAGAGAAAGGGAGAGGGAGAGTGAGGGGGAGAGGGAAAGATGGATAGAGAGATGGGGAGAGAGGAAGAGAGAGAAGATGTTGAAGTCAGTTAAGCTTTGAAGTTGATAAAACAATAAAAAAACATATTTATTAATCTACCTGTCTTAAAATATTTTCATAGAAAATCAACGTTGCACTAAAAATAAATATAAATGAAATATATATTTGATAGTATTATAACATCGAAGTTGACATTTAGACGATTAACTGTAAATATTTTGCAACACTTACGGATATTAACTGTTTAAAACAGTAATATAATATTCGAAGTAAAGAAAGAAGATAATATAAAATTTCACAATGTGATTAGGTAGAATCAGAACAAAAGTGGATGGATGAAATTATATAGTTACTACACCACTGGCAAACATTTTACCTCAATTTAAACTGAGAAGCTTTCATACGATTTTAGTTTTGGGTATCATTGCCTGTACATTGTGTACGTTGTACCGTTTCAGTTAATTTCATTTCTTAGATATAAGCGTCAGTTCTCTGTTATGTAACTTGGCCCACCTTCTACGTATAAAGACACCACGAAACCTGATTATTTCTAACTTGTCGGCTATTGCAGACATCGTTATGTAATGTAGAAAGCGGGGATGGACAATGCTAGAAACCCGCATGTCTCTGGACAGTTCTTCGCTACGACTTGAGGCGAGCGTTTGTGAGGTAAGAGAGCTACTTCACTTTTCTATAGCGATGTTTGTAATCCGCAAGGGTCTTTTTCAATTTTGTTGTTTTTATTTCAGGTAAAGATGTTAAAGGATAAATTTTCTAATCAGGGTTGTTTTATTATTTTTTGTTACATAGGGCAGATGTTAGCTAGAGGATTACGAGCTGACGGACATCCGAGCTCAGTCAAATATACCCCCTTTTATTCAGATTTCAGTGGCCCTAGAAAATATTCTAATTTTACATAATATAAAATGTAGGCCCTATTATATTAGTTTAAAGGTATTTTAGATTTGCAAATAGACTTTAATGAGAACAATAAAAATATATGTTTCATACCCACATGTGTTCTTTTAGTTTTAATTATTATATACCTCTTCAAATGAAGCTACTTATATGTGTGGGGTAGGTAGTGGTATAACGTATATTTGAATACACACGTTTACATAATATGTTAATGAAACCATAATTTGGTTACACAACAGTTTTCCCTCTCAAAATCACAATGACAAATTTGATATTCAAGGATACTACCGTTAAATAAAATTTTATATTATAAATGGTTATTTTTAAGGAATTTACAATAACAATGTACACAAACAGTAAATCGTGTACTTATTATCTTTTAGAACGAAATAAATTTCCACTGAACTGAAATGAATAAAAAAAAAATAATAATAAATTAATATGTGATATTTGAGCTACACGTTAGATATTCATGAATTTATATATTTTTAAAGAGTATATACGTGCACTTAGCAGATTTTTCTGAGGTAATTCTTTTCGAACTATTAGAATAACTATTACACAGTTTTAAGTTTGAGTTTAGATAACTCAAAATTTAATACTTTATCACACTCACTTATAGTTAGAAAAACTTAGTTCATCGATTAATAACGTAGGATTAGAAATTAGTAAATAAAATACTTTAAGAAATTAATAGTTAAATATCGCTAACTATAACTACCATCATCCTTTGGTGTTTTTCTTTATAAACAGTTTATATTTTTCAGTTCTTATGGTGCCTTATTTAGGTATGTTATTATTTTCATTATTTTCCGTAAAGACGTACATATATAACTGAAGTATAAACACGTAGTTTTGTTAAAAAGACGGCAAATTATTATCCAGGATATTCCAGTAGAAACTGGTACAATTGAATCTTTCTGCAGGGAGAGACCTCAGCTCTGTTGAATTTACTGCATCCCATTACCCTGCAAACGGTCCTTGTGTCTTTGAGTTCAGTTTATGAGTCTTATAAAAATAATAAAACTGTTTCCATCCTGGAAAAAGTTTAATTTACGTTTTCATACTAAAGAAGATAATTATATAAATGAATTATTTAATTCCAATAAGATAAATGAACACATCCACACATTTTAACATTTGTAAATTTTTTTAAAGATATTCAACGCTTCAAGTCTTGTTAAATATAACACAACGTTTTTCCAGGTATGACACTCATGTCATCATCAGGTGCTATTTACTATCCTTTCCTATTTATAAAAACCTTTTTATTTTTTTATAACATAAAACCGTCGTAAAAACCCCCTTAAAATACTCAGATTACGACAGATTACTGAGGTCTCTTTCAAACAATTACTGGTACGCTCAATTGAGAAAACATTCAAAAAAAAAAAAAAAAAAACATATATCTTTAAGAATAAATTAGCACTTTATAAATCAACAACAATAACAAAATATCAAATTGAAAAAAAATCGATTTTAAATAGCCAACTCCACTAGATACGAGGAACTGGGTACCACGAAACACTACACTCAAGGGTGCAACTCATCACGAACCGCTACACTCATGAGTGCAACTCACCACGAACCACTACACTCATAGGTGCAACTCATCACGAACCACTAAACTCATGGGTGCAACTCATCACGAACCACTACACTCATGGGTGCAACTCATCACGAACCACTACACTGATGGGTGAAACTCACCACGAACTACTACACTCATGGGTGCAACTCATCCCAATATTATTCTGATGGTAAAAGGGAATTTTGAGGGGTTGTCCTTAGGAACGGAATTTCGAACAATCTTTTCTTAATATGCCTCTAAGGCATACGAACTAAGTTTCATATCTCTATCTTTTATGATTTATGCTGGGCGATGTTGAACCAGTTAGTGAGTCAGGACTTGTCTTTTTATATATTTAGATTATTCAACAAACACATTTTTTCTTGGAGTACTTCGTAGCATGTATGTTAGTAATTTGTCATTTCATTAGATGAAATAGTAATTTACTCTCTAGAGAAAGTATAATTAGGCTTGGTGGATAACTTTTAACTCCTAAGTAAGTAATATTAGGTATTAAAACTAAACCTTACAAATTCCAATCATATAAAATTACGAAAAAAACAGTTAACAACTATGCTTCAAGATTGACTATCAGCCTGGCAACGGAAATGTTTTAGTCCTTTGAGCACTCATTTGAGGCTACATCCTGCCATCGAATTCTTTAAACATATAGATATACGAATGTTATAAAAACATGAGTGGCATTTTTATTTATTAGGTTTTTTTTATGTAAAGATGCTGTCGTTTAAATTTATTTTACATTTCACACACAATTTACAAATTTACCTGGATAGTAATGTTGTTTTACTATTCGAATCTATTTAACATGCTGGTAAAAGACGTTCAGAAGACCAAGCACATTTACGTAAAGATATAAATTACACAGTGTGATGTCAGGCCGTCAGAAACTAGAAACATTTCTAAGGCCCAGGCATCTCAATACGCTCTGTAATTAAGGAGTAAAACGATCTGGTTTATTAAAATAGCCAGAAGCGTATACAATACTTTCTCTCTATACACGCGCATTATTTATATAAGTGTGCAAATAAGTTTATCCTATAAGTATGCTAATACTAATATATATCCGGTTCAATGCAAAACATAATCTTTGTCATTAGTGTGTCTCTCTCTCTCCCCTCATTCTGCCACTCTCTTCCTTCCTCTATATCTCCCTCTCTCACACTACTTTATTCCCCCTCTTCCCCTCTATATCCCTCCCACTCTCTTCCTTCTGCCCTATCTCCCACTCTCTTACCCCTCTCCCCTTCGCCCCTCTCCCCTTTACCCCATCTTCTATTTCTTATATCCCTTCCCCCCTCTATCCCCCTCTCTCTTTTCTCTTTTTATCCCCCCCCTCTCTCTCTGTCAGTCAAGTAGGTATTTGTTCTGTGCGTGCGCTATGTTTACTAGTATATAATAGATTATAACTATTCTCAGTTATTAGAAACAAATGTATAAGTATAAATGTATACAAATTCTTTCAAGAGTACATTTATGTGTATCAATTGTACTTAGAAAAATAAATTTTTAATACGACACAAATAAGATCAGATTACTTGTAAATCCTAACTGGTAACAGCATGCAACTGCTAAGAGGCGTTGTATTCAAGTGCGACCAAAAAGCTCTTGTAATGAACCATTTACAGTTAAATGAAACACCAGTGGTTTAAAAGCACCGATCCCTCTGAGGTGAGGTAAATACTTTAAAACAATTGTAAGTTAAACAACCTGTACTAATGAAAGGTTGGTTGGTGTAATTCACTACCCCGAGTCTGATAACCTTGTTACCAACTTCCCCTCCATAAGGGCTGTTAAGGTAATCCCACAGGATACATATCCAGGAAGACTAATATAAGTAACACCGCTTTATGTACTTTCATAATGATTCGTTATATAATTATTTAAACTGTCTCGCCATACACATTTTACACATATTAGAATAAATTTTACTTGAAGGCCTGTCTATCAAAAATCATTTTTGGATTTTTTAGATTTATAATATTAGTCCTCTTTTAAGTATAAATGTGTTAATTTAAAAATGCTAAAAGTGTCACTATGGATATATGGCTACTTGAAATCACCCACTTAGGTATTATAGGTTTGTAACCTTAATTTAAAAATCGTGCATAAAACGTTTGAGAAAATAATTGACTAAGAGTACTAACTAACCTATTGTATAGTAATCTTATGAAAATTCTTACTGTTAAGTGTATAAAAGGTTTTTCTGTAAGTGACATGTGTAAAATTAGTTTATTTATCCTTAGCTGAAAGAATATATCAATATTACACTGATACTGTCAGCCATATTAGTTTTAATCTCAAAAGAGCAATGTTATTTTCAAACCGGACATACGATCACGCATTCCAAATTAAACACTTATTTTTAAACGGATTTTTCCAAGCCAATCACATTCGATCAAGAAAGAAATTGCACCTTGAAATGGCTTTGCGAATTCCTCATTAATTTTTAGAAAAAAATATAAAACATATTTAGTTTGAAGTGTTTATTTTCACATATTTTTCAACACTAGAAGTAAGTATTTTAAATATCAAAAGCAAACCCAATGTACAATATGATGACGTTTATAATGAAACTTCATGCACAACATTTGGTCAATAAATAAGAAAATATATGAGTTCGCAAATAACATTGTTCTTATGGGATTAAAACCAACATGGCCAACAGCCTCTGCAGACTCTTAATAAAATCCTATATAAAAAAAGTCATTTCTATTGGTTTACATGAGAGAGTTGTAAATTTTTTTAGTACAATTTCAAATCATTTATCTTAATTTAAAAAACAATAATTCAATAATATCAAGAAAATTGTATATAAATGAGGCATTAGTACAGTTTGTAGGAAAGGCAGGGTGAGAGTGGGGAAGGAAAAACACGTTGTATGAGTGTTAGTGAGGCAGGCCATTTGATATTCCTAGTGCAAGTTGTAAAATATAGAACAAAATGTTTTCCTAGGATGTTCAACTGTGTGCGTGGAAGGACGCCCTTACTTTAAATATCCATTTTTCATTAATTATAATTTAATAAAATATTTTATTTTAATAAGTTCATGAAAGTTTTTTCATGATTAATAGATCTTATTTACAGTTTATTAGTGCTGTAAGTTTAAAGTCGACCACAATGAGTCAGTTGGCAAAAAAATAATGCTAGAGGCAAACATTTTTTTGATTAAGCTCATTCAATAGTAACCGACTCGTTTTTAATATTCGGTGATTGTTTATTTTAAAGTAAAAAAATCTTACAAATATTTCAGTTTAGGTATAAACTATTTGAGTTTTCGTTTGAATGGTAGTACTATGGTACACTGCAACTTTCAAGGTCAATGAGTTATGTGATGTCACACATGAGCAACATGAAGTGGATTCATGATGAGTCTTGCTTATGCATTTTGGATGAGCCGCTTGGAATAATTTGTTAAAATTGGTTTATCTCATACTATTTAACATTCGCAGGGCTTGACACCATACAGAGTTAAATATTTGTTGGGTAAATTTAATTTTTTTTATTTAACCTTCTTGCAAAATTGTTTAGTTCATGGGTTTATAAAAGAGGAAAACCATACGATATGAACATGATATTTCCATTATGTTTGTTATAATAATTTAAGTAGCCTTGTTCACTTGTTCACAGATCTTAGTCAAGAAACACCTCTTAACCATAATAAATCTAAACAAATATTATCTCTAGTTCATTTTAAACTTCTACAAACTTATGATTAAATACATTTTTTCTGCTATCAATTCTAAACAAGGTTATTTGAAGTGTAAAATAAAAAAAAATAATAAATAATAAATAAATAAAATAAATAAATATATATATAACAACACCTATAAATAATACATACGAGTGTACACTGCTAAGCCATAACCGTCAAGATCAATATTAAGTTTAAACGCAATTTCAAGCTGAATATTGTTGGAATATATTCCATTCTAGTTATAAAAGAAACTATCAATAAACATTTACCAGACGTGAATCATTATTGTAAATGTATTTCTGTCGAATATTTATTTCCCAGAACACAATAACAAAGGTTTATTATTTAAAAGCGTTATTATATAATGACAGAATGCCATATCTCACTAAGCTACACGAGTCAGCACTTATAGCATTGCTTTGCCAATATTAACGTTTATATTCCTTCAATGTTCTCCTTTTTGCTCATTTATATTTCATTGTAATTCCACGAACTCTTTATTTAATCTTGTTAAAACTTATTTCTTCTTTTCTGAGAATCACTTATTGGTGAGAACCAACGTAACTCATCAGTCAAAACTGTAGTTAAAAAAGTTTCTTCATCACCAAGATTCATAGTTGTAGCTTTACACTAAACAGCCTGATGTTAAAGGCCTTTGTCAGTTGTAATGACACATTCAGCTAAACAACACTGACTATTCTATGTGAAACTTTGTACAGTAAATAAACTGCTAATTTACATACTAAAGAATGTTAGTAAATTACTAACATAAATTATTGAAGTATAATTGAGCTATAAATGGACCACTTTAAATACATTTTACATTTTTCTTATGCATATATTACATAGTACTTTTATACAATAACTGTATTACTACCATGTCTTATAACCAATTAGGAATTAATAATGATTTTTACTGTATATTAGGAAGGATTGAATACATTTTTAAATGTATATGGCATAGTTGATATTATCACTAAATCACACCGACTACTAGGAGAAACACTTAAACGTGTGTTGTGTAAATAGAAGAGAACATGTATCTATGATTTAGTAAAATGGCTGATGAATTCAATAGCATATATTTTCAAATATAATTTTAATACTATTTGACATATGTGAATGTTGTTATTAATAAATTAATTACGGATGGCTTCTACATAAAGTGTTTTTATAAACAGTCAATACAATCTAGCTAGTAAGAAGTCTGTCATTAATTATTCATCCCTAAGACGCAGAACGTAGAGATATGGGCGAAAATGAGGGGTGAATGAGTGTGATAAATGTAGATGAGCGAGTGTAGTCATTGTTACAATCTGAGTTCAACTTAGCTCAGAAATGACTATTTATTAATAGCCCAATGGCCAGGGCAACTATGGGACCTACATCTTTACGTGGAATGCAAACCACATAAACAAATATTTCAATTTCTATTAGAAATAAAGCATAAAAAAAAAGCATCAAAAAAGTAAATAACTTGAGATTGTTGTTTCAGTTATTTTGTTTACTACCATACGTATATTTAAGTCTAATGTCGGCTGTTTCATTTATACAAACCTAGCTATAGTTTTACTGTACGTAATGAATGAAGATTAAGGAAAGCCTTTAAGGGAGAGCCGCTTAAACTTCATTTTCTTACAGTACAGGAACCAGAAACAACCAGAGTTGAAATTAAAAGCACTCTACAAGGAGTCATCTTATAACAAATATATATCAACTCTTGTATTAATTTGCGCCCAAATCCTTACTCTACAGTTATATTGTATCAAATACTAAAAAATGTGTTTTTAATAAGAATACCATCTATTACATACCACTTTATACTTAAATAAAATAACTGCCAAATTGTTTATGAAATATGTTAACTGAAAAATCATGTTTTAATCGTACCAAAATACTTAACATGTTTAAATATTGAAACAGTTCTACGTAAGCTATTGCATTATTTGATTTTGCAATGCCGGAAATACCAAGATATCTTCATTTTGGAATTCCCCCCCCCTAAGAGCATGGATCCTGTTTTCAACATTAAACTATTATTATCTATGAAAAAATAAATTTCCTTTACGGTTGACGGCATTTAATTACAGGTTGAATTAGTTGTGGTGTGCACCAGGCATTTGTTCTATTTATAGTGAGTTGTTCTAGAAACCATGCTCTCTCAAACAAAGCCTGACTACAAATTTGCTTTTGATGTTTCCCAGGAAATTGCCAATTAGTCTCGTACCCTTACCATTCATACAGTCGTTGATTAAAACATTTTGAAATATCGCACTCACGTATTAAGTTTTAAAAACATTACAGATTTAGTGTTACAAAAAGGTATAATAAAACATAAGAGAACAAAATGAAATATTAATCAAATGATACAATTTTCATCCTTATCAATCGATCAAAATCATCACTTTTGAATGATCATTGATCGATTCCAGAATTAGGATTATTCTAATAATTTATTTTAACATTAACTGCATGCGTAACTCTGTTACATTGTCTTAGTTACAGTTGTCTTTATGAGTATTCTCATTTGTGACATGATGAGATTTACAATAATTTAATTATTACAGGACTTAAAACTTAAACATTGGAACACTAAACGTTTTCTTTATTAAATGTATACTAAACTGAGAGAGAAATATTTTAAACCCCTCATTACAGTTAATTTTTAATTTGATACTGTAATAACTTCAAATATATAAATCTTGTAGCGTGATTAATTGTACTTGGTCATAAGAATTATTAAATTAAATGGAGAATGCACATTGTAAATACAGTATGTTTGTAGAACAGTTTCATGAAATCAATTTTGAAGAACGTATTCTTAAACTATTATACATAAAATGATACCATGCTTACATGTTGGTTTCTTTAACCATTCATGCTCTTTCACCCAAAAAGTTGTTTGTAATACTTTTTTAACAATATCATGTACATATAATGAAACAAAACACATATACTTGGTCGGTGGTGTAGTTAGTTAAATACCAACTTCGTAAGCTAAAAGTTCTCAGTTCCATTCCAATCAGAGTCTTAACACAAATTGAAAGTGATCAGCTGATAACCATCGGCTATTCATTTGTCATTGGGATATTAATTATTGACATTTTCTAAGGAGTATCATTCACTCATTTACACTCATAACACTCATTAGATATTACTATTCACCTATATATTGACGATCGGTGTCTGAATAATAAATAAAACTAAATAAATACTTTATTGAAGGAAAATTTACCATATAAACTGGCTAGACAAACTTATTTGTGTTTTGCTTCATTTCAAGTAACATCTTCAAGAGTTTAATTAGTAATAAAAATAATACATAATTTATATTAGTTATGTTTAAAATATAATTTTGACTAAGCCATTTTAGTCAAATACAAAAAAAATCTTTCAATCAACTATTTACAGTTATACATAAACACCAGCGGTTCAGAGGCTATAATCTCTCCGAGTTAAGGTTAAACAATTGTAAGGTAAACAAGCAGTGCTAATGAAAGGTCAGTTGGTTTAATTCATTACTCCGAGTCTGATAACCATGTTACCAACTTCCCCTCCAGAAGGGCTCTTAAGGTAATCCCACAGGAAACATATCCAGGAAGACTAATATAGGAACACTCCTTTATATGCGTTTAAATTGATTTGTTATACAATTAATCAACCCGTTTACATTGAGAATATTTTACGCATGTAAAATGTCACATTAAGGGTAAAAACAAATCGTATTTAATATAAGATGATTGTCAGTTTTGAAGAAGAAAAATAATAAGACTAGATAATTCTGATTACTTTGTGTTTTTATGTAAATTATACTACCCTGACAATGTGTAAGCTGCAATTGTTTTTTTCGTGAAATATTTTGTCGCCGGTTCACATGGGCCTGCATGCCTGTGCGAGAAATTTATTCAACAAGTGACGTACGACCGTTAGCTCAGTTTGCGATTCGAACCTTGAACATTGCCTTTTACAATCTGAAGAATGTGGTACTGAGCCACCAAATGGGAAATATTATGTTATGTTAGTGTAGCCAAAAATAACATGAAGTTGATGTTTGTGGAATTGTGTATTTTAATGTTTATTATTACGTTTGGAATGATACATTAAATTTTAGCATATAAAAGTTACAAGGCATATAAACATACACATTTATAAATACTATGTGTAAACTTAATTGTATTTTAAATTTATATTAATAAAAATGTTTTAGTTATTAATTAACGTGCATTTATTAACCTCAAATATGTGAAACATTATATGATGCAAACAGAATACATATTTCCATATTTTTTAATTTTTTTATTCTTGTTCACTCTTTTACCAATCTTAATTAAGTAGTATTCCCTTAGTGAAAATAATTCCAAAAAAAAATTAACTTTGTTTTGTATTCCTTTGAACCTTGCGTTGTTCTTATTTTGAAAGCATAACATTAGTGAACACCCAACTACTGCACATACACTCAAATTATTGTATAACTGCTCACGATAAAGTTTTATGATTAATTATGGACAAATATATTTACTAGGAAATATACAAATTTACAAAATATATAAATATTTTGGAAATATACGGAAATTTTACAAACTACTATTGTTAGGAATATTTATTTGTAAAATTGGTTAACCGAACATAATAGCTATATTTAATAATATAAAGGGACTGTACAAAATTCCATTAAATCACTTTACAAATTAAAATAGTACTGGCTATATGATGAGAACTGAACAATATTTGAAGCAATAAATTCAGAATATTTCTAATAAGGCCACCATCGTTATATGTATTATATAATTAACTCATAGAGTTAGACAGTTACTGACACTACCTGAGGACACCTAGTGTATTAAAAACCCATCAATATCTTTCACATCACCAGCCTTGTGTAATTTTGTTAGTTATGTTTAAAAAACATACCCTTTTACGTTAGTTGAACCATACTAAGATCTCTAATTCGCATCAGGAATGGTAACGAAAGCGCTCCTTGGTTGTAATCGGAGTATCTCTTAGATATCTTACTTTATATCATCAGGAGAAACATTTTTATTCTAGGAATGTATCTAGAGCATAAAAAAAAAAAAAAATATTGATTTTATTGTTTCAAGCTTAAAAGCTTTGGAGAAACCGTGAGCCGATGGTAATTTATTATAATGTTTAACTTACATGTATAATTAATTCCTAAGGTTTCAGACTGTCTCCAGAGTAATATTGACAAGGACTGTAACGTGCCTGAAACTTTAGTAATGTCTGTAAATGTTGTATATATCAAACTGACATGGTTAAACTCACAAGACCACGACTTTATTTATATATATATTTCCTGTTGTCTATTCTAAACACACGGTCTCTTATAATATAAGATAAAGAAACATATGAGAAAGTCACGAAATAAAACTGTCATTAATAAATTATGTATAATACTAAACTATAACTTTAAAGTTTAATACTAATCTTAAGATCTGTGGAATATATTCCATTGTATTTATAAATGAAAATACTAATAAATATTTAACAGACGTGAATCACTATTGTAAACGTAATTATTTCGAATATTTATTTCTCAGACAACTATAACTGGATCAAAAGTTTTATTATTTAGAGGTGAATATTACGTATCGACATCGTGCAACATCTCAGGAAGCTACTCGAGTCAGGACTTATATAACTGCAGCCAATATTAACGTTTATATTCCTTCCACGTTCTCCTTTTGTTATTTTGCGTTTTATTGTAACTCATAGAACTCCTTATTTATTATTTATTCATATAAAACTTATTTAGATCATGCTTAGAATCACTTATTTTTAAGAACCAACGTAACTCACAGAAAAATTGTAAAAATAGATGTTTATCAATCAAGCAGATTAGAAATTAACACATTTACGCTAAACAGTCTGATGGAAAAGCCGTACGTCTGATTTATTGAAATTTTAGCCATAATTACTAACATTTGTATATAAAGCTTATGAATGACAAATAAACTACTAATTTGCATTACTCAAACAAAATTGGAAATATTCAATTAATAGTTGACACTTTCTTTTAAAGTATCATATAACATTTCATTTCGTTTTGAAAATGTATCAATGGACTAATTTATATATATTTTCATTTTTACATAACCGATCACGTATATAACATAGTATTTTCATAATATTATGTATTGTATTAGCGTTAACGAGTAGATGTGGCTTTCTTCTATCTATTAGGATGAATAAACTAAAATGTACATGTGTCATCTGGTCTCAAATAAACCAGAGATCGTACGCGATAGTGTCATTATTTCACAACAATTATTAGGAGAAATACTTCAATAGTTACGGATGACGTTTCATTAATGGTTGTTAGACTTTAGCTAGCTGTATTTTTATTAATAATTGTTTATTTACATAATTGATTATAAAACAAGTAATTGTCTTCACAAAAACATTTTGCAAGTTTCTTTATTAACACATAACTATTTATATTCTGTGTACAAAGACTGATATACATAAACATATTAATACATTTATTAATAGCAATCAATTCATTATTATTAGTCATTATTCATCTCTAAGACGCCGATCGTAGAGATATGGGTGAATATGAGGAGTGAATGAGTGTAGATGAACGAGTTTAGTCATTGTTACTATCTGAGTTCAACTTAGCTCTGAAAGGACTATTTATTAATAGCCCTATAGCCAGGGACCTACAGCTTTACGTGGAATCCGATCCACGTAGTGTTGGTCTGATTTTCAGCTAACTGACAAGTCTGACACTCAGTTCTCTTCCCTACACAACATCCTAACCTTGACTACCATTCAACACGGACACTCCAGACTTCTCTAGTAGTATCTACGTTGATGACAACCATTGCGCGGACGCCATTTCGGTATTAAGAGAACCGAGCATAGAACCTATCGTTACAATCTCCCAAACATTTTGTCCCCAAGTAGCTGGCTAACAGCACTGCGCCCCTAGTGCTGATGACATAATAAATGAAGATTATAGAAAGCCTAAATCAAACGGAAGTATCATACGATGAGACTGTACGACCTAAGAACCACAAATCAGCTCTGTTGAAATTGAAAGTGCTTCCACTTGAAGGAGGCCCTTAAATTAATTTTATAGGAAATCTATACATATTATTAGCTACTGGACAAATTTGCGCTCAAATTATTATTCCAAAATTATACTGTATTGCATAGTTAAAAAACGTGTTTCAACAAGAATACTAGCTTTTACGTATTACTGTATACTTTGATAAAAAAAAAACCTGCCAAATTTTTCATAAATATGTACGTCAACTGAAAATCGTGTTATAATGTTCCCAAATAATTTAAGCTTTGAAACAAAAAATACATATGAAGAGTATTGAACTATTCGATTTTATAATGCTGAAAATACCAAGATATTTAAATTTAAGATATTTACACGTTAAGAGCATGGGTCCTGTATTTAAGAATAAGTCATTAAATATTTATGTGATATTCAGCTTATTGCAGACACTTTATTAAAGTTAGTTGAATGAGTGGAGGAACACATCTGTTGAATGAGTTGTAATAACACACCAGGCTTTTGTGACATTTAAAGTGAATTGTTCTAGGAACCATGCTTTCTCAAACAAAGCCTGACTACAAATTTGCCTTTGATGTTTTCCAGGAAATTGCCAATTAGTCTCGTAACATCACCCTTTGCCATTTAAACAGTCTCTTATCTGATTATAACGTTTAAAAATATCACCCTCGCATTAATATTAAAAGTGTCGTTCAAATGAAGTTCATCCCGTAGGTAAATAGTTAACTTTCAGATATGTATTGTTTAGTACAGAGAGCCGACTCTTAAATGTTTACACATTAGAAAATAAATTTACATATACAAGCTGATGTCAATAATATATACCGTATGTTTTTTTGTCAGCAAACATTTTTATATAATTTAAAATTAATTAAAAGTTGAGTTTTATACTAGGAAAAAAGTCCAAAAATAATTAAATTATAATAAAAATAAACAAATAAATATTTAGCAAATGATCTCCTATCACAAAACTAAAACCAATCCACCAATGGCATTTAAGACCTGCCTCACTGATTCTATTCATGCTAGCTAATCCCTTCGTAAAACAGCCCAAGGGGTACTCTGAAACTATGTGATCCATTGTTTGAATATACTCCCCGCAATCACACGACTGATCTACTGTCAATCCCCATTTGTATTTCCAGTTCTTAAATCTGGCCACTCCATTCTGAAACCGATTCAATTATGTCCACTTCCTACGAGGGAGGTTCGTCCCACCTACAGGTATTGACAGATTGTCAATAAGGAACTTATTTCGTCCATCAAAACTGTTCCAACAAATAAAATGGCTGTAATAATAAAAACTCTTAGTATGTCTGAAATTCCAGAGGCAGGTAAAAGTTTACGACTTTGTGCGTACGTCGTTATGGTTTAACTTTGGTAAACATGCAGGATAATCAGCTTGAAAGTTTACAAAGAGACTAGAACTTTTATCATTAGGACTTTATTTGATATCAGTTGAAAGGGCTTATGTGCATACATACTTTCCAGATATTAAGGCTACTAAGATATTAATCTTTAAAGATTAAAATAACCGATAATTTGAAAAAAGTTATTGTAAAAAAATGAAATTTATATGGTATTTTAATAATATTAAGGTCATCACTCATACAGATTTTCATGAATATATTTAAAATAACTTAAGAGATATTGACCTTTTTATAAAACTCACAAACATACAGACGGATAATGGTGTGAGATAGACGCCACGTGTTTTTTTAACCCAAAGAATGACTTCCAGAGGTTTGGCTGGATACTTACAGGACAACTCATGTATAAAAAAACTATTTCTTAATTTATTATATAGTAATTTTTATTTTACATCGCATAGCTTTCTTAAACTTTCCATACATTTTTTTATTTTAATAGACCTGTTACAACAGGGCTATTAAAAAGACAGCATCAGTTTAGATTGTACAAACAACAAACTAATGTATAACTCTGTTTGAAGTCTCCTGCATGTACAGAACGAGGTTACATGAAATTACATCACGTTTCAATGCAAGCCATGTATCCCTTAATGGAACACTCGGTATCTTGTGGGCTAAATTCGTACTACGTGACAGTTACAATTCCAAGCTTCCAAAATACCTGCAATATTTTCGTAAAATACTTTATTCAGTGACTAGATTTGAACATATTTTAACTTACATATTTTATTTCTCGTGGTCTATTCATATTTGAAAAGTATGTTTGTGCATTATTCTGTTTTATTCATATTAAGACAACGATCGTAAAGATAGGGACGAATATGAGTAGCGAATGTTAAGTCTTTGATATCAAGTAGGGTCAACTGTTTCCTAGAAAGAGTCATATATTTATATCCCAACAACCAGTGCACCTTAGGAACCTATATATTTACGTTGAATATGAACCGCGTTGTATTGGTCTGATTTTAAGCTACAATACAAGCCCGATACTTACTTATTTTCTCTCCACAATATCCGGAACCCTGACCACCATTCAACATGTACTCTTCATACTTCTCTAATATTGTCCTCGCCGATGGAAACCATTAAGTGGAATAATATTTTATTACATTATGTAAATGTAATTGACAACGATTATCATATTCAATCACTTTTTATGCAATAGTTCTTCATTTCTTAACCCATTTAAAGTAGCTTAACCCATTTATGAATCATTGCTTCGTTAAATTGTATATTTATTCATCACTCTTTTAAAAATAGTAAAATATTCTTGAATGAGACATATTTAATTTACAGTAAAGAGTAGATGTACACAGTATAAAAACGCTCAACTATACAAAAAAATCAAAAATTACTAAAAAACTTTACAGAACTGTTGATGTAAAATCCAATGTAATTGGAGCTTTTTATAAAGTCAGCCTCTAATACAATGTCTTTCTGATTAACAGGGCTTTGAGCTTGGCTTTCAGGCAATTACCACATTTAATTATTATTCCGGTCAGAGACAGAACACGGCTTCATTACCTTTTAGGGTTGACGAGGGTGCTTTCAACGGTCATTATTAACGTTAATATTATCGTTGTTTTCAGTACATTGGTTTTGTTTTTACTGAAGGGGACACAAATTATTTTATGTAACGTTCAAATTATTTTGATTATTCAGGGATATATAAATTTAAATTTAAAATAAATATTGTCATGTTTACATAAGACATATAAATATAAGTTTATTAAATATTGAAAACTTAATTCCATTTTATATATAAATCTTATATATTGTTTTCTAGGTTTTATTGGATCATGAAGTTATTATAACAAATTTAACTTCAGGTCCGTTGCTTCTTAGTAATTCAATACTTGTCTACGATGTTCTATCACATCAACACATTCAATAAAAACAAGTCTGTTCAAATGTGAAATTCACCCTTGTGGTGAATAAAACAGTTTTTATTCAATATGGTGTTTTATATATTGCAGCCTGATTCCTCACAATGTTTATATAATCACACTCCTTAGAATTTATGTAACTTGTAGGAGAAATTATCCAACAAGCCGCACACATCGTAAAACTAACCTAAATCTACCCAAAACGTTTATTACATTATTGGTCCTTTATTTAGTTACCCAGTCAGTGGAACTTTGTTGAGCCAATTGTAATTGTGCTATAAAGGGCTTTAAATGTTACTTCTAGACCGTTACTCTTGTTTATTATTCGGGTCGAAGCCATTCAAATGTGATGTTCCCATTTCGGCCCAATGGCCGTCGTTTGTATAGTCATTACAATCACACCCCTCCTAACCTACAATAATTGCTGTTCCAGTGGTTTGTTTTAATTCACTATTCCCTAATATTGACGGGCTTATTCAACGAAATCACTGAATAAAATAATGCGAGCTGTTTTTAAGCACCTTTGTATGTACTACTTCAACTCTGTAAAACAGATACTATAATTATTTTTAAATTCATTTTAAAAATCGATGGCATATATTACTCGGAACTTGAACAGAGAATATTGTATATCAATACATGTATAAAAGTGGCAAAGCCTTGTACGAAAAGTCTTAGGAACAAATACAAATTAAGGGCAACAATATTTTGTTTGTTTCCAGAACTTGGGTACTAAGAAAAATACAACTATACTTTTAAATTAACAACAAAAAAGACTTAGTTTGGTTAAAAAAGAAATAATAACTAAAAAAAAGATTCATAAACACAACTATGAAGGGGTATTATAGTTAAGAAAATTAAACTGATAATGTACTAGAAGCAATGCAACACCTCTATGTGTGGAGACTATATCAGCCCCTCAGCTACGTCCTGATTAGCTTCTCCAACATACTAATACCGTATATTGTGTTATTATAAAATATTTACATTTTCAATTTAATAACATACTTATTATTTAGTTTCGTTCAAATTTTAAAAGATAATACACAACTAGTTTACCTTTCCAGAGCTTAAGTTAAATGGTAAATATAAGTGGCTATGTACTTTATAGTCCAAAAGTTTGTGTTATAAATGCCATCAATGACACACTGCTGTTTCACTGATATTTCGCTTTCATATTTAAAGATATTCCTTAATCATGGTTACGTCACATTACTTTATTACAAGCAACAAAAAGATTACGTCACTTTTCTCAACGCACTCCATATATCGTGAAATAATTAATTCAATATTCCATTAATGAAATAATATCCAACTGCAGATAACAGATATCAATACGGCTGTTGTTTGTAAAATAGATACACGCACATTATCTATTTACTTATTTACGGTATAATATTAGTTGTGAATCTTGGACTAGTTTTTAAAAGAGCTCAAATTATATACCTAATGATTTGACATGACGAAAAGTTACGTATATTATAGTATACTAACTTATAAAACGAAAATGGGCTCGTCTGAGCAGGCTAGGGGAACCTTTTGTAAAATTATGTTTTAATTTGTCATCTTTCCCCAATACTAATGTTATTTATTTATTGTTACTTTATTCTAAATATTTTATATTTTAATCTATAATGCAAGCAAATTATTAAAACTCAAATTCCAAACTACAATATAACTCATCTAATGTAATGATTCAAAATTTTATTATAATAGCTATGGGTCAGATATGGAGCTATAATCAATAATTAAAACAGTCACCAGTGTGGTAGCTCAATGGTTAACGCTCTAACTGCGGGGGCATGACACAAGGTTCGAATCCCCCTAACTGTCGGTGGTTCACTCGTTGAATAAAGTTCACGCACAGGCCGGTATGGCCATGTTAACTGGTGAGTGAGGTTAAAATAAAAAAATAAATAAATAAAATAATGTAACATCAATACCAGCACTTTACTTTATATGTAAAGTGGACCTTTATATTTTTTACTATCATAAAAGTAATAAAGTTCATTTGAGGAAATTCTCTGAAGAAACACTATCTCCATATGACAGTTATTTACATGGAAAAGAACTCTCTGTAGTCAAGTAAATTGATCTTTGAGTGTCGGTGAATCGCATCCATATGTTAAAATAAATAAATATTAATTAGTATGGATTTGATAGATGAAGTATCCTACGGAATAGGATACTATGGTTAATGACTTTTTACTCTAGAGCCAAACTACTTAATATCAAATAATTGATCAAAGAATCCAATTAACACAATTTTATAGTCATAAGTATTATCTAGTTCTAGTAAATATGTAATTGAATTTGAGCATAAACCTAGAAAACTAATTATATTTCAATTTCTCATGTTTTTATAAAAAATAATTCTGTGCCTATACAAGAACAATCCATGATAATTGTATGTAAACAGGCACATATATACTATATTGGGTTTGATACAGTTGTATATATGTTTGTAGCAGATATATATATATTTTCAAATGATTATTTCTTGTATTTAGTTCTTCTCACTTACAGGTAATGTTTATTGGACCTGAGGAATTATGTGTAATGAAGTGTTAATATATTGGTGAAACAAACTGACCATTGTTAATAATTTGTTGTTAATTTCCAAGCTAATAAAGAGGGAAATAAATGTTAAATAAGCTTTCTAATAAAGAGGGAACAAAGTTTTCTATAAGAAATTCACATTGAAAGAGTAGTTACAGTGTCAAAATATTAACTAAATATAATTATTTGCATTTAAGGAAAATACATAAGAGATATAGTATATAAGGTTGGTTGTTAGTAGAAAGTACTTCATAATAAAAAAAGAATAAACTTAAAATAAAATCAAGGAAAATTAAAAAAAACACATATTTATATCAATATAAATACATGTATACATTTGAACATTATTTAACATTTCTTATAACTGAGACTGGAATTAAACAAGAACATTTTGCTTACATTTAGCTACCAACTAATTCAATATAATTGATGCCTGTATGATTAAAGTGATCAGTTTAAGTCAACAGATCATCATGATATGACATAGTTAAATGAGAAATTATAACACCAACGAAATTATATGTTAACAAAACCTTTACTGATCTAGACAAAACATCTACATCCTTTATATTTACAGATAAATATAAATTATTTAAATTAATTTATTTCGTAACACGTTATTATATCATAGCCTTTTATGTGAATTCGTACGTTGAAATATCAAATAATACCTGCTTTAATGAAATAGTACAGTTAATAATAATATCACTTTGGTCGGAATGCAAAATATAAACACACGCCGTCCAATTATACGCATATGCAAATTTAAGCCACGCATTCAATTACCAATAAACAACTGATTCTAGATTCAAAGTACCTAAATTTACATAGAGTCAATGTTTCAAGTTGTTAGTTTATCGTAATAGCTAGCAATGGCCATAAACTGCCTGTAATTATAAGAATACTGGGGGTGGTGGGCTTCCAAAAAGTATGAAGCTGCTTTGTTATTGTTTTTTTAAACATTTTTTACTGAGATGTGAAATAGTAGTGTTATTTATTTGTGGTTACTTAGTTAAAAATTACACTTGTAAATCATTGGAACATTTATTAATTTATTTACAAACAAAAACATTCCAAGATGTTAATTAAAATTTCATGCTTATCTATTAACAACACAATGTTTAGTACAAAGAAAATACTTTGACATTTCATTAAATAATTTTATTGTTTAATTAGCTTTCTTATTTTGTATGAGAATCCCTGAACGTATTTCTGGGTTTTTTAGTACTGTATATTAAACAAAAACTTAAGAGGTATTTAATATAAAAAAATATTTACCAGCAGTTCACTTCAATATACGACTTTAATTCTTCACAATGTTTAGTAATAACACATTTGTGCTAAATTTAATATGAATTTGAAGGTGAGACTTCTCACTAATTATAAATGTGACAATATTTCCTTTGACGCAATTACGAAGTGCCTTTCACGAAGTTACTGATCCAAACGAGACTCTTCCTTACTTGAAGTATTGTTAGGTTAATAAACAGTAAATTTTT